>CM053787.1:872127957-872397957 GCA_028749045.1 Cupressus sempervirens
TGCATGAGGAGTTTGAGAAACTAGCTGATAGCCAGGTAGAGGTCTTAGATTCTACTCTACCACAGGAGGTGGTGAGAAAGGATATCACACAGATTGATAGTAACAGTCAACTTGATACTCAAATTGAGACAATTGTTTACAGGTCGTCAAAGGGTGATGCCACAGGTATTAAAGATGGTATAGTTACAACAGGCAGTGACTACAGTGTAGTGGGTTCAGATGATGATTATGAGGATGTTGTTGTGCAGGATGGTGAGATACCTGGTAGAGATGAGCAGACATTGAGCATTCATGACTCTACTGAGAAAGAGTACCAGGAACAGTTAGATGCTTCATCACATGAGGTTGAGGCTGGTAGTACTTCACATGATTTGTCCAGCCAGCTGAAGGTGAACCAAGATAGTATTGTGACTTCATTATCTCATCATGATAGGTATGTGGAGTTAGTTGGTATTGGTCATATTACTCAGGTGAGGAGTTTGCTTGAGTTACCAGTTGATTCTAGTTTACGGATATGGACTCGAGATTGTTATATTGACATTTGGGATTCAGTTGACTGGAGATCTTTAACACTTTTTGGTAGCAGTGTTTGTTTGGGTGCTATCATGGATTTGATTAGTAGATTACACGGTGTTGTGTTTTCTTGTGCCAGTATCTTGTTTGATGTTGGTATTAGTTTTTATACACCAATGTTGGGCTTTTTTCATATATCCAGTCGACCATACTTGCTGGAATGTGTTGATGATATTTCATATTTGGCAGTGTGTATAGATGAGTCCCAGGATCATATTGGCATTGATGACATCCAGGAGGATGCAGTGGGCAATTTTGAAGACTTAGTTTCCTTGGGTACAGAGGAGTTGGACAACAATGCTAATGTTTTTGATACTCCGTATGTTGATATGAGCTTTAGATTTGATTCACAGGATATGGATAGTAATACTCTAGAGACTAGTAACTTTGAGGACACTCCTTCAGACAGTGCATTAGAGGAGGTTTGTAGGAGATAGTCAAGCCAGTGCCATCATGTGTCTAATCAGTTGAGAGTTAGTGACCAAGACATTGCTATCACTTGCCAACATTTCGATGTTGCTCGTCAGTTGTTAGCAGTTTATGGATGGGGTTCTCCTACTAGTGATGAGCAGGGAGGAAGTTATCTTTCCTTGACAGAGATCCACTCTTTATGGGAGGCTATTCGGATTTTGAGACAAAATTATATGCAGTTGGTAGCCGACAGAGATTATCTTATGGAGTGGGGTAGTACAGCATATGATGCATTGTTGGCCAAGGAAGATGAGGTGAGTGAGCTTACTGAGCAGCTTGAGGTGACTTCTGAGATTCTTGAGAGTACACAGTTGGCTCTCAAGGAGTCACAGTTTCATTTGGCTAAGGTGACCATGGAGTTAGAGCGACTACAATATTTACCTAATTCTATACAGTCACAAGCTATGGTGTTTGGTGATCCGAGGATGTCCATGTCCAAGATTGTTAGAGACAGTGGAGATGGGGATGCATCCATCCTTGATACTAACATTGGCATATCAGGTTCATTCCCACTAGAGTCAGGTTCAATTGAGTTGGGTGCTGTAGCAGATTTTTGTGGTGTGCCTGACATGGTGGTGACCTCTAGTACTAATGGCATGAAGACTAGAGATGTTGTATCAAAGACCATGTGTGACGTTGGTGAGTTGATAGTTGGCATGGTTCCTACTAGTAATACTACTCCCTTCGCAATGTCTTCAGAGGTAGTAGTCAGTTCCAACTTGGTTAATGATCGATTGCAGTTAGTTACATCTGGATTGTAGTCTAAGCCACTGACTAAGATTGGTGCATTCTATCGGCATTACACTGTGAGGTATGCTCATCTATCTACCTTTGATGACCATGTTGATGAGATGATGATACAGAGATGTACTTTGGTTCCTAGTGCTTATCATCAGTTATGGGATAGTTTGATGCCTCAGGATGAGAGTTGTGATGGGCATAACATGGTGATAGGTCCTGCAATTGACAGGTTGATAATACATGACTTAGAGCAGGAGTTTTGGAGTGATGCTTTAGCAGGTGTTGTTATTGATTCTACTCCTTTGGCTATGACATCTCTTGACTTAGCTGGTGATCAATCACAGTGGGTTGTATCACTTCTTCATGGTGAGCTATTGACTGAGGTTGGTTTTTTTTATCAACATTATATTGCAGGGTATGTACATCAGTTAGTATTTGATCCTTGTGCTGAGGAGTTGATGGCAGAAAAATTTGGTTTGGATTCCATTTCTTACTCTTTATCTTGTAATGTCTTTTCACCATCAACAGTGTATGGGAGTTATGGTTATGAGATAGTGGCCGATGATTTGCAGAGTTGTGTTGACTGCAGGAGTTGTACAGTGTGTGGATTCTCCATACTTGGTACAGTTTCATTCGAGAGGGTTCACCATTGTTGCAGAGTTAGATTGTACATTCCATATAGGCCAGTGGGATGCGTTGATGGTATTTACTGTGTTGGTAGTTTGATTTGTCCACTTTACTTGGGTTCTGATGTTCTAAGAGTTTGTGCCTCATGGGTTTTTGATTGTGGTAGTGGTGATTTTGAAGTTTGGTTGAGCTATAATTGTCAATTTGATTATGGATTCCTCTTGGTCATATTGCAAAGGATATTGCAAGAGCCTGTGTTAATTGGTAGTAGTATAGTTCATGACTACATTTGGGATCTAGGTGGATTGATTGGTTTATTGTTCAGCCATTGCTTGAGGACAAGCAATGATTGGGAGGGGAGGACTTTTCATGTCCCCTTTTCAAATAATTAAAAAAGGAAATCTTTGCTAAGGCAGGCAGGCCCAAGAAAGTGAAGTTTCAGAAAAAGGGGGTTAATCTTTGGAAACCGTTGGACTAATAAATGAAAATTATTATTAAAATAAGTTTCATTAACCTCTCTTGGACGTGAGTTACAGTTATGCCCTCTTTTAAGGGGTTTGGAGGCATTTTGGGCTCATTCCAGAACTGGATTTTCGCTCATTCTTTGTTATTCTTCAGAGGCTGCCAAACCTGTGGAGAAGGAGACCCAAGAACGGGAGTTTGCAGGTTTCCAGGGAGACCCAAGAACGGGAGTTTGCAGGTTTCCAGGAAGGCTAAGGATGGGAGTTTGAAGCCATTCCATGTGCATGCTCATACAGAGTTTGCCTTTGTGTTGAACAGTGTAGATTTGTGGGTTTTTGGGTGTGTTTTTTGCATAAGTTTGGTGTTTTCAATTGAGCATTTCATATCAGTTTTGGTTGCTTCTGTATTTCAGACTTTAAGCTGTTAAAATAGAGCTGAATATATGTATTGGGATGTGATTAAACTTCTGAAATAGTTTATTAGTGTTTTTGTGGTATTTCCGGGCATTTTTGTGTTAATTTCGGGAGCCCGATGAGCATAGTTTTTGTCCTACATTTGTGAGCTGTTGTGTAAAGGCTATATAGATCTGAAAATGTCATTTTGTAGGCTATTATGTTGCTGAAATTTCTGTAAAAATTTCCATTTTCAGATTTATTAATAATAGGTGAAGCTGTGAAGTTTTGGCACCATTTTTGGCATACCCGATTTGGGGTTTCTTGAGAAATTTGGTGGATCTTTGTGATATCAGTTGTTTGATTTTGAAAATCTAATTAGAGGTGTGAAATACCATATCAAATCAGAAAAGGGGACATTTCACATACATCCTATCTATTTAGACAAAGCTACTCAACAAGAGAGTTTCTCATTGAAGAGAGCCCATTAATGGCTCATATTATCAATTGAGAGCTCATCTTAGTCTATCTTGAAGTTTATGAATTTTGTTTAGTTTGTAGAAGATTTATTTAAACTTGGTTTCTATTAGCATACTAACATTGCTCATATACAAGCTAAGCCATAAGAATTTTAGCCCTCCAAAAAATGTTGGCTCCTATGTATGCTTTTTGGATATCTCCCCAAAAAACATTTAATTATCTACCTGGTTATTGCAAAAAAATGTAGTAATAGATAAGCAACACTCCTTTCAAGAACCAAAGAAATTTTCAACAATGGAGGAGCACCAAACATAGAGGAAACCATAAATATAACACTCAGTTGCATGATCTTCCTACTAGATAAGTGATTACCTTAAAATAATTTCATCAACATGAAGTTCCTCTAGTTTTGACTTTATATTAATCCATTTTCTGACAACCAACCTTGGTCATAAATGTTGCACAGACATCAAACACCAACAAAATCTTGATTAAACAATTTCATTATGTAGACAATGCTGGCAAACATGTTGATCAACATATCTGAAACATACCCTATTCTTCTCATCAGTAGAAAATCTCATTATTATTGAGAGAGTTAGATAGAATAAATAGAAACTAGATATGGTGACTTCTAATGTTGACATTCGCAACTTCTAGAGTGGATCCTGTAACCTTAAAGACATGGGTGATTTGCAATAGAAGGGCATTAGTTTCAACATCAAATCCATTACCCAATTCAGTTCACGTAGCAGACAATAGAATTCACTCTTCAGAAAGCCCTAAATTTCTCACAAGAGCCCACAAACTATACCAAATAGAAAAACAAAAACGTCGCCAACTCACCGCTAAAATATAATCAGTGTAGTTGTTCATGAAATTTGAAAGGGTTTTATTCGATGACCTCCCACAAATAGCCTGTAACATTGCAGGGAAGCTCTATTGAAAACATCCTCCCTTTCAACGGATTGCCTCCAAAGCCCTCCATGATTTCCCCAAGAAAAACCTGAAAATGCAGACGCAACAACAACAAAAATTGTAGCTTGATAGAATGAGTTGAACCCATCAAATTTGGACCTGCAAACTCAACAGGGAGAAATCTTGGATGAAAAAATGGTTGAAGAGAACAATCATTATAAAGTATAGATGGAATGTGTGCAGCATATGAGAGCTTTCCATAACCTAGTGCTTTACCTTATAGCTCTATTAATTGTGTGTTAGAAAACTGTGCCCCTATTCTTCACCAACTCCCCCTCTGTATTATCCACTACCTCCTGCAACGCTCTGTCAGAAGCCTTGTAAATTTTGCATTTTCTTAAATCATAATTCTTAATCTTTTCTTTCCTTGACAAAACTTAGCATTAAAATAGAACTACCAAACATCTAAAAAATGTAGAAATTTGATTAGCTTTTGGCATTCAATTTATCACTGTTTAAAGTTTAAGCCTCCGAAATAGTTCGATGCCTTCTCTAGCAGGACTAACCAAAAAAGAGTGTATGCGTGAATATGTGGCCTCTGCTAACACACACACTTCAACACGGTCTTTGTATGTGGATTCCTCTCGAAATGAACATTGGATTGTTCATTCAAAAATTAGCCTGCAAAGTGACCTGTTGCCTTCTATCTAAAGGGATTTTGCCTGTTAATATCCTCAGAATCAAGGTGTAGGCAACCAGACCCTGTAAGAACGAAGGATTTGAATGCAGTTTAAGCTATATGAATGTGCAAGTAATCTAGATGAAGTACAAGCAATTAATCTAAAAAATAAAAAAATATTAAACTAAAAATGTATGCATTATTAAGCTAGATGAATCTAAACTAAGAATGCAAGATGTATGTAAAATATGAACAAATGTGAGTACGAATTCCAGCAGCAATTCAATGCAAATTCTCCAAATTCATCCTCTCAAAATGAAGAGATGAGGGTCTCTTAAATAGACTTTTCTGGAATCCATCAACGGTTGAGATCGATTTCAATCAATGGTCAGGATTAAAGGTGAAGTTCAGTCGTAAAGGGAGATTCCCAAATTAAAGGGAGTTAACAGATTTAATTTAAGTAAAATAAGGAGTTAACTGATTCAATTTGAGTAGAAAAAAGAGTTAACTGATTTAATTCTTTTTTTATCAATAGTGAACTGAAAATTTCTCTTTTTCAACTGAAGAAGGATTTTGTTGAGATATTTAATTTAATAAAATGAGATATGCTCTCATAATTACTTTTTCTATTTAATTAAATAATCTTTAATTAAGTAGAAAAATACCTTTCCCATTTAATTAAGCTAGATGAATCTAAACTAAGAATGCAAGATGTATGTAAAATATGAGCAAATGTGAGTATGAATTGCAGCAGCGATTCGATGCAAATTTTCCAAATTCATCCTCTCAAAATGAAGAGATGAGGGTCTCTTAAATAGACTTTTCTGGAGTCCATCAACGGTTAAGATCGATTTCAATCAACGGTCAGGATTAAAGGTGAAGTTCACTCATAAAGGGAGATTCCCAAATTAAAGGGAGTTCACAAATTTAATTTGAATAAAATAAAGAGTTAACTAATTCAATTTGAGTAGAAAAAAGAGTTAACTGATTTAATTCTTTTTTGATCAATAGTGAACTGGAAATTTCCCTTTTTGAACTGAAGAAGGATTTTGTTGAGATATTTAATCTAATAAAATGATATATGCTCTCATAATTACTTTTTCTATTTAATTAAATAATCTTTAATTAATTTGAGACACTTTTCTTATTTAATTAAATAACTCCATTTAATTAATCAGGATTGGCTTTCCATTTAATTAAATAACTTTATTTAATTAATTAGAAGTACTCCATTTAATTAAATAATTTTGTTTAATTAATTAGAAATACCTTTCCCATTTAATTAAGCTAGATGAATCTAAACTAAGAATGCAAGATGTATGTAAAATATGAGCAAATGTGAGTATGAATTGCAGCAACGATTCGATGCAAATTCTTCAAATTCATCCTCTAAAAATGAAGAGATGAGGGTCTCTTAAATAGGCTTTCCTGGAATCCATCAATAGTTGAGATCGATTTCAAACAACGGTCAGGATTAAAGGTGAAGTTCAGTCATAAAGAGAGATTCTCAAATTAAAGGGAGTTAACAGATTTAATTTGAGTAAAATAAAGAGTTAACTGATTCAATTTGAGTAAAAAAAGGAGTTAACTAATTTAATTCTTTTTTGATCAATAGTGAACTGAAAATTTTCTTTTTTGAACTAAAGAAAAATTTTAATGAGATATTTAATTTAATAAAATGAGATATGCTCTCATAATTACTTTTTCTATTTAATTAAATAATTTTTAATTATTTAGAGACACTTTTCTTATTTAATTAAATAACTCTATTTAATTAAACATGAATAGCTTCCCATTTAATTAAATAACTTTTTCTAATTAATTAGAAGTAAGTACTCCATTTAATTAAATAATTTCATTTAATTAATTAAAAATATCTTTCCCATTTAATTAAGCTAGATGAATCTAAACTAAGAATGCAAGATGTATGTAAAATATGAGCAAATGTGAGTATGAATTCTAGCAGCGATTCGATGTGAATTTTTCAAATTCATCCTCTCAAAATGAAGAGATGAGGGTCTCTTAAATAGGCTTTCCTGGAATCCATCAACTGTTGAGATCGATTTCAATCAACGGTCAGCATTAAAGGTGAAGTTCAGTCATAAAGGGAGATTCCCAAATTAAAGGGACTTAACAGATTTAATTTGAGTAAAATAAGGAGTTAACTGATTCAATTTGAGTAGAAAAAGGAGTTAACTGATTTAATCCTTTTTTGATCAATAGTGAACTAAAAACTTCTCTTTTTGAACTGAAGAAAGATTTTGTTGAGATATTTAATTTAATAAAATGAGATATGCTCTCATAATTACTTTTTCTATTTAATTAAATAATCTTTAATTAATTAGAGACACTTTTTTTATTTAATTAAATAACTCCATTTAATTAATCAGGAATGGCTTCCCATTTAATTAAATAACTTAGTTTAATTAATTAGAAGTAAGTACTCCATTTAATTAAATAATTTCGTTTAATTAATTAGAAATACCTTTCCCATTTAATTAAGCTAGATGAATCTAAACTAAGAATGTAAATTATGTAAAATATGAGCAAATGTGAGTATGAATTCCAGCAATGATGTGATCCAAATTTTTCAAATTCATCCTCTCAAAATGAATAGATGAGGGTCTCTTAAATAGACTTTCTTGGAATCCATCAACGGTTGAGATCGATTTCAATCAACGGTCAGGATTAAAGGTGAAGTTCAGTCATAAAAGGAGATTCCCAAATTAAAAGGAGTTAACAGATTTAATTTGAGTAAAATAAGGAGTTAACTGATTCAATTTGAGTAGAAAAATGAGTTAACTGATTTAATTCCTTTTTTATCAATAGCGAACTAGAAATTTTCCTTTTTAAACTGAAGAAAGATTTTGTTGAGATATTTAATTTAATAAAATGAGATATGCTCTCATAATTACTTTTTCTATTTAATTAAATAATCTTTAATTAATTAGAGACACTTTTCTTATTTAATTAAATAACTCCATTTAATTAATCAAGAATGGCTTCCCATTTAATTAAATAACTTTGTTTAATTAATTAGAAGTAAGTACTCCATTTAATTAAATAATTTCGTTTAATTAATTAGAAATACCTTTCTCATTTAATTAAGCTAGATGAATCTAAACTAAGAATGCAAGATGTATGTAAAATATGAGCAAATGTGAGTATGAATTCCAACAATGATTCGATGCAAATTCTTCAAAGTCATCCTCTCAAAATGAATAGACGAGGGTCTTTTAAATAGGCTTTCCTAGAATCCATCAACGATTGAGATCGATTTCAATCAATGCTCGGGATTAAAGGTGAAGTTCAGTCATAAAGGGAGATTCCCAAATTAAAATGTGTTAACAGATTTAATTTGAGTAAAATAAGGAGTTAACTGATTCAATTTGAGTAGAAAAATGAGTTAACTGATTTAATTCCTTTTTGATCAATAGTGAACTAGAAATTTGCCTTTTTGAACTGAAGAAAGATTCGATGCAAATTCTCCAAATTCATCCTCTCAAAATGAAGAAATGAGGGTCTCTTAAATACGCTTTCTCGAAATCCATCATTGGTTGAGATCGATTTCAATCAACGGTCAAGATTAAAGGTGAAGTTTAGTCATAAAGGGAGATTCCCAAATTAAAAGATGTTAATAGATTTAATTTGAGTAAAATAAGGAGTTAACTGATTCAATTTCAGTAGAAAAAGAAGTTAACTGATTTAATTCATTTTTTATCAATAGTGAACTGAAAATTTCCTTTTTTGAACTGAAAAAAGATTTTTTTGAGATATTTAATTTAATAAAATGAGATATGCACTCATAATTACTTTTTCTATTTAATTAAATAATCTTTAATTAATTTGAGACACTTTCCTTATTTAATTAAATAACTCCATTTAATTAATCATGAATGGCTTCTAATTTAAGTAAATAAATTTGTTTAATTGATTAAAAGTAAGTACTCCATTTAATTAAATAATTTTATTTAATTAATTAGAAATACCTTTCTCATTTAATTAAGCTAGATGAATCTAAACTAAGAATGCAAGATGTATGTAAAATATGAGCAAATGTGAGTATGAATTCCAACAGTGATTCGATGCAAATTCTTCAAATTCATCCTCTCAAAATGAAGAGATGAGGGTCTCTTAAATAGGCTTTCCTGGAATCCATCAATGGTTGAGATCGATTTCAATCAACAGTAAGGATTAAAGTTGAAATTTAGTCATAAATGGAGATTCCCAAATTAAAGGGAGTTAACAGATTTAATTTGAGTAAAATAAAGAGTTAACTGATTCAATTTGAATAGAAAAAAGAGTTAACTGATTTAAATCATTTTTAATCAATAGTAAATTAAAAATTTCTCTATTTGAACTGAAGAAGGATTTTGTTGAGATATTTAATTTAATAAAATGAGATATGCTCTCATAATTACTTTTACTATTTAATTAAATAATCTTTAATTAATTAGAGACACTTTTCTTATTTAATTAAATAACTCCATTTAATTAATCAAGAATGGCTTCCCATTTAATTAAATAATTTTGTTTAATTAATTAAAAGTAACTACTCCATTTAATTAAATAATTTCATTTAATTAATTAGAAATACATTTTTCCTTTAATTAAGCTAGATGAATCTAAACTAAGAATGCAAGATATATGTAAAATATGAGCAAATGTGAGTATGAATTCCAGCAGTGATTCGATGCAAATTTTCCAAATTCATCCTCTCAAAATGAAGAGATGAGGGTCTCATAAATAGGCTTTCCTGAAATCCATCTACGGTTGAGATCAATTTCAATCAACGGTTAGGATTAAAGGTGAAGTTCAGTCATAAAGGAAGATTCCCAAATTAAAAGGAGTTAACAGATTTAATTTGAGTAAAATAAGGAGTTAACTGATTCAATTTGAGTAGAAAAAGGAGTTAACTGATTTAATTCCTTTTTTATTAATAGTGAATTGGAAATTTCTCTTTTTGAACTGAAAAAGAATTTTGTTGAGATATTTAATTTAATAAAATGACATATGCTCTCATAATTACTTTTTCTATTTAATTAAATAATTTTTAATTAATTAGAGACATTTTTCTTATTTAATTTAATAACTTCATTTAATTAATCAAGAATGGCTTCTCATTTAATTAAATAACTTCGTTTAATTAATTAGAAGTAAGTATTAGATTTAATTATATAATTTTGTTTAATTAATTAGAAATACCTTTCCCATTTAATTAAGTTAGATGAATCTAAACTAATAATGCAAAATGTATGTAAAATATGAGCAAATGTGAGTATGAATTCCAGCAGCAATTCGATGCAAATTCTCTTAATTCATCCTCTCAAAATAAAGAGATGAGGGTCTCTTAAAAAGGCTTTCCTAAAATCCATCAACGGTTTGAGATCAATTTCAATTAACGGTCAGGATTAAAGGTGAAGTTCAGTCATAAAGGAAGATTTCCAAATTAAATGGAGTTAACAGATTTAATTTGAGTAAAATAAAGAGTTAACTGATTCAATTTTCAAGTAGAAAAAGGAGTTAACTGATTTAATTCTTTTTTTATCAATAGTGAACTAGAAATTTCCTTTTTTGAACTGAAGAAAGATTTTGTTGAGATGTTTAATTTAATAAAATGAGATATGCTCTCATAATTACTTTTTCTATTTAATTAAATAATCTTTAATTAATTAGAGACATTTTTCTTATTTAATTAAATAACTCCATTTAATTAATCAAGAATGGCTTCCCATTTAATTAAATAACTTTGTTTAATTAATTAGAAGTAAGTACTCCATTTAATTAAATAATTTCGTTGAATTAATTAGAAATACCTTTCCCATTTAATTAAGCTAGATGAATCTAAACTAAGAATGCAAGATGTATGTAAAATATAAGCAAATGTGAGTATGAATTCCAACAGCGATTTGATGCAAATTCTCCTAATTCATCCTCTCAAAATGAAGATATGAGAGTCTCTTAAATAGGCTTTCCTGAAATCCATCCATGGTTGAGATCGATTTTAATCAACAGTCAGAATTAAAGGTGAAGTTCAGTCATAAAAGGAGATTCTCAAATTAAAGGGAGTTAACAGATTTAATTTGAGTAAAATAAAGAGTTAACTGATTCAATTTGAATAGAAAAAGGAGTTAACTAATTTAATTCTTTTTTGATCAATAGTGAACTGAAATTTCTGTTTTTGAACTGAAGAAGAATTTTGTTAAGATATTTAATTTAATAAAATGAGATATGCTCTCATAATTACGTTTTCTATTTAATTAAATAACTTCATTTAATTAATCAGGAATGACTTCCCATTTAATTAAATAACTTTGTTTAATTAATTAGAAGTAAGTACTCCATTTAATTAAATAATTTCATTTAATTAATTATAAATACCTTTTTCATTTGAATAAGTTGGATGAATCTAAATTAAGAATGCAAGATGTATGTAAAATATGAGCAAATGTGAGTATAAATTTCAGCAGCGATTCGATGCAAATTCTCTAAATTCATCTTCTCAAAATGAAGAGATGAGGTTCTCTTAAATAAGCTTTCCTAGAATCCATCAACGGTTGAGATCGATTTCAATCAACGGTCATGATTAGAGGTGAAGTTCAGTCATAAAGCGAGATTCTCAAATTAAATAGAGTTAATAGATTTAATTTGAGTAAAATAAGAAGTTAACTGATTCAATTTGAGTAAAAGAAGGAGTTAAATGTTTCAATTTCAGTAGAAAAATGAGTTAACTAATTTAATTCCTTTTTAATCAATAGTGAACTGAAAATTTTCCTTTTTGAACTGAAGAAAGATTTTGTTGAGATATTTAATTTAATAAAATGAGATATGCTCTCATAATTACTTTTTCTATTTAATTAAATAATCTTTAATTAATTAGAGAAACTTTTCTTATTTAATTAAATAATTCCATTTAATTAATCAGGAATGGCTTCCCATTTAATTAAATAACTTTGTTTAATTAATTAGAAGTAAGTACTTCATTTAATTAAATAATTTTATTTAATTAATTAGAAATAGATTTCTCATTTAATTAAGTTAGATGAATCTAAACTAAGAATGCAAAATGTATGTAAAATATGAGCAAATGTGAGTATGAATTCCAACAACGATTCGATGCAAATTCTCCAAGTTCATCCTCTCAAAATGAAGAGATGAGGGTCTCTTAAATAGCCTTTTTTGTAATCCATCAACGGTTGAAATCGATTTCAATCAACGATCAGGATTAAAGGTGAAGTTCAGTAATAAAGGGAGATTCTCAAATTAAAGGGAGTTAACAGATTTAATTTGAGTAAAATAAGGAGTTTACTCATTCAATTTTATTAGAAAAAGGAGTTAACTAATTTAATTCCTTTTTGAACAATAGTGAACTAAAAATTTTCCTTTTTGAAGTGAAGAAAGATTTTGTTGAGATATTTAATTTAATAAAATGAGATATGCTCTCATAATTACTTTTTCTATTTAATTAAATAATCTTTAATTAATTAGAAACACTTTTCTTATTTAATTAAATAATTCCATTTAATTAATCAGGAATGGCTTCCCATTTGATTAAATAACTTTGTTTAATTAATTAGAAGTAAGTACTACATTTAATTAAATAATTTTATTTAATTAATTACAAATATCTTTTTCATTTAATTAAGCTAGTTGAATCTAAACTAAGAATGCAAGATGTATGTAAAATATGAGCAAATGTGAGTTTAAATTTCAGCAGCGATTTGATGCAAATTCTTCAAATTCATCCTCTCAAAATGAAGAGATGAGGGTCTCTTAAATAGGCTTTCCTGAAATCCATCAACAGTTGAGATCGATTTCAATCAACAGCCAAGATTAAAGGTGTAGTTCAGTCATAAAGGAAAATTCTCAAATTAAAGGGAGTTAACAGATTTAATTTGAGTAAAATAAGGAGTTAATTGATTCAATTTGAGTAGAAAAAAGAGTTAACTGATTTGATTCCTTTTTTATCAATAGTGAACTGAAAATTTTTCTTTTTGAACTGAAGAAAGATTTTGTTGAAATATTTAATTTAATAAAATGAGATATGCTCTCATCATTACTTTTTCTATTTAATTAAATAATCTTTAATTAACTAGAAACATTTTTCTTATTTAATTAAATAACTCCATTTAATTAATCAGGAATGGCTTCCCATTTAATTAAATAAATTTGTTTAATTAATAAGAACTAAGTACTCCATTTAATTAAATAATTTTGTTTAATTAATTAGAAATACCTTTTCCATTTAATTAAGCTAAATGAATCTAAACTAAGAATGCAAGATATATGTAAAATTTGAGTAAATTTGAGTATGAATTCCAGCAGCGATTCGATGCAAATTCTCCAAATTCATCCTTTCAAAATGAAGAGATGAGGGTCTCTTAAATAGTCTTTCTTGGAATCCATCAATGGTTTAGATCGATTTCAATCAATGGTCAGGATTAAAGGTCAAGTTCACTCATAAAGGGAGATTCTCAAATTAAAGGGAGTTAACAGATTTAATTTAAGTAAAATAGGGAGTTAACTGATTCAATTTGAGCAGAAAAAGTAGTTAACTGATTTAATTCTTTTTTTATCAATAGTGAACTGAAATTTTTTTTTTTTTAACTAAAGAAAGATTTTGTTGAGATATTTAATTTAATAAAATGAGATATGCTCTCATAATTACATTTTCTATTTAATTAAATAATTTTTAATTAATTAGAAATACTTTTCTTATTTAATTAATTAACCTCATTTAATTAATTAGGAATGGCTTCCGATTTAATTAAATAATTTTGTTTAATTAATTAGATGTAAGTACTCCATTTAATTAATTAGAAATACCTTTCCCATTTAATTAAGCTAGATGAATCTAAACTAAGAATGCAAGATGTATGTAAAATATGAGCAAATATGAGTATGAATTCCAACAGCGATTCGATGCAAATTTTCCAAATTCATCCTCTCAAAATGAAGAGATGAGGGTCTCTTAAATAGGCTTTCCTGGAATCCATCAACGGTTGAGATCGATTTGAATCAACGGTCAGGAGTAAAGGTGAAGTTCACTCATAAAAGGAGATTCCCAAATTAAAGGGTGTTAACAGATTTTATTTGAGTAAAATAAGGAGTTAACTGATTCAATTTGAGTAGAAAAATGAGTTAACTAATTTAATTCATTTGTTATCAATAGTGAATTGAAAATTTCCCCTTTTAAACTGAAAAAAGATTTTGTTGAGATATTTAATTTAATAAAATGATATATGCTCTCATAATTACTTTTTTTATTTAATTAAATAATCTTTAATTAATTAGAGACACTTTTCTTATTTAATTAAATAACTCCATTTAATTAATCAGGAATGGCTTCCCACTTAATTAAATAATTTTGTTTAATTAATTAGAAGTAAGTACTCCATTTAATTAAATAATTTCGTTTAATTAATTAGAAATACCTTTTCCATTTAACTAAGCTAGATGAATCTAAACTAAGAATGCAAGATGTATGTAAAATATGAGCAAATGTGAGTATGAATTCCAGCAGTGATTCGATGCAAATTCTCCAAATTCATCCTCTCAAAATGAAGAGATGAGGGTCTCTTAAATAGGCTTTCCTAGAATCCATCAACGGTTGAGATCGATTTCAATCAACGGTCAGGATTAAAGGTGAAGTTCAGTCATAAAGGGAGATTCTCAAATTAAAAAGAGTTAACAGATTTAATTTAAGTAAAATAAGGAGTTAACTGATTCAATTTGAATAGAAAAATGAGTTAACTGATTTAATTCCTTTTTTATCAATAGTGAACTAGAAATTTCCTTTTTTGAACTGAAGAAAGATTTTGTTGAGATATTTAATTTAATAAAATGAGATACGGTCTCATAATTACTTTTTCTATTTAATTAAATAATCTTTAAGTAATTAGAGACACTTTTCTTATTTAATTAAATAACTCCATTTTATTAATCAGCAATGGCTTCCCATTTAATTAAATAAATTTTTTTAATTAATTAGAAGTAAGTACTTCATTTAATTAAATAATTTCGTTTAATTAATTAAAAATACCTTTCCCATTTAATTATGCTAGATGAATCTAAACTAAGAATGCAAGATGTATGTAAAATATGAGCAAGTGTGAGTATGAATTCCAGCAGCGATTCGATGCAAATTCTTCAAGTTCATCCTCTCAAAATGAAGACATGAGGGTCTCTTAAATAGGCTTTCCTGGAATCCACAAACGGTTGAGATCGATTTCAATCAACGGTCAATATTAAAAGTGAAGTTCAGTCATAAAGGGAGATTCCCAAATTAAAGGGAGTTAATAGATTTAATTTGAGTAAAATAAGGAGTTAACTGATTCAATTTGAGTAGAAAAAAGGAGTTAACTGATTTAATTTCTTTTTGATCAATAGTGAACTGAAAATTTCCCTTTTTGAACTGAAAAAATATTTTGTTGAGATGCTTAATTTAATAAAATTAGATATGCTATCATAATTAAATAATCTTTAATTAATTAGAGACACTTTTCTTATTTAATTAAATAACTCCATTTATTTAATCAGGAATGACTTACCATTTAATTAAATAACTTTGTTTAATTAATTTGAGGTAAGTACTCCATTTAATAAAATAATTTCTTTTAATTAATTAGAAATACCTTTCTCATTTAATTAAGCTAGATGAATCTAAACTAAGAATGCAAGATGTATGTAAAATACGAGAAAATATGAGTATGAATTCCAGCAGCAACTCGATGCAAATTCTTCAAATTCATCCTCTCAAAATGAAGAGATGAGGGTCTCTTAAATAGGCTTTCCTGGAATCCATCAACGGTTGAGATCGATTTCAATCAATGGTCAGGATTAAAGATGAAGTTCAGTCATAAAGGGAGATTCTTAAATTAAAGGTAGTTAACAGATTTAATTTGAATAAAATAAGAAGTTAACTGATTCAATTTGAGTAGAAAAAAGAGTTAACTGATTTAATTCCTTTTTTATCAATAGTGAACTGAAAATTTCATTTTTTCAACTGCAGAAAGATTTTGTTGAGATATTTAATTTAATAAAATGAGATATGCTCTCATAATTACTTTTTCTATTTAATTAAATAATCTTTAATTAATTAGAGACATTTTTCTTATTTAATTAAATAACTCCATTTAATTAATCAGGAATGGCTTCCCGTTTAATTAAATAACTTTGTTTAATTAATTAGAAATAAGTACTCCATTTAATTAAACAATTTCGTTTAATTAATTAGAAATACCTTTCCCATTTAACTAAGCTAGATGAATCTAAACTAAGAATGCAAGATGTATGTAAAATATGAGCAAATTTGAGTATGAATTCCAGCAGCAATTCGATGCAAATTCTCCAAATTCATCCTATCAAAATGAAGAGATGACGGTCTTTTAAATAGGCTTTTCTATAATCCATCAACAGTTGAAATCGATTTTAATCAATGCTCAGGATTAAAGGTAAAGTTCAGTCATAAATGGAGATTCTCAAATTAGAGGGAGTTAATAGATTTTATTTGAGTAAAATAAGGAGTTAACTGGTTCTATTTGAGTAAAAAAAGAGTTAACTGATTTAATTCCTTTTTGATCAATAGTGAACTGAAAATTTTTCTTTTTGAATTGAAGAAGGATTTTGTTGAGATATTTAATTTAATAAAATGAGATATGCTCTCATAATTACTTTTTCTATTTAATGAAATAATCTTTAATTAATTAGAGACACTTTTTTTATTTAAATTAAATAAATCTATTTAATTCATCAGGAATGGCTTCCCATTTAATTAAATAACTTTGTTTAATTAATTATACGTAAGTACTACATTTAATTAAATAATTTCATTTAATTAATTAGAAATCCTTTCCAATTTAATTAAGCTAGATGAATCTAAACTAAGAATGGAAGATGTATGTAAAATATGATAAAATGTGAGTATGAATTCCAGCAGCGACTCGATGCAAATTCTTCAAATTCATCCTCTCAAAATGAAGAGATGAGGGTCTCTTGAATAGGCTTTCTTGGAATCTATCAACGGTTGAGATCGATTTCAATCAACGGTTAGGATTAAAAGTGAAGTTCACTCATAAAGGGAGATTCCCAAATTAAATGGAGTTAACAGATTTAGTTTGAGTAAAATAAGGAGTTAACAGATTCAATTTGAGTAGAAAAAGGAGTTAACTGATTTAATTCCTTTTTGATCAATAGTGAAATGAAAATTTTCCTTTTTGAACTAAAAAAAAATTTTGTTGAGATATTTAATTTAATAAAATGAGATATGCTCTCATAATTACTTTTTCTATTTAATTAAATAATCTTTAATTAATTAGAGACACTTTTCTGATTTAATTAAATAACTCCATTTAATTAATCAGGAATGGCTTCCCATTTAATTAAATAATTTTCTTTAATTAATTAGAGGTAAGTACTCCATTTAATTTAATAATTTTATTTAATTAATTAGAAATATGTTTTCCATTTAATTAAGCTAAATGAATCTAAACTGAGAATGCAAGATGTATGAAAAATATGAGCAAATCTGAGTATGAATTTCACCAGCGATTTGATACAAATTCTTCAAATTTATCCTCTCAAAATGAAGAGATGAGGGTCTCTTAAATAGGCTTTACTGAAATCCATCAACGGTTGAGATCGATTTCAATCAACGGTCAGGATCAAAGGTGAAGTTCGGTGATAAAGGGAGATTTTCAAATTAAAAGGAGTTAACAGATTTAATTTGAGTAAAATAAGGAATTAACTGATTCAATTTGAGTACAAAAAGGAGTTAACTAATTTAATTCTTTTTTGATCAATAGTGAACTGGAAATTTCCCTTTTTGAACTGAAAAAAGATTTTGTTGAGATATTTAATTTAATAAAATGAGATATGCTCTCATAATTATTTTTTCCGTTTAATTAATTAGAGACACTTTTCTTATTTAATTAAATAACTCCATTTAATTAATCAGGAATGGCTTCTCATTTAAATAAATAACTTTATTTAATTAATTAGAAGTAAGTACTCCATTTAATTAAATAATTTTGTTTAATTAATTAGAAATACCTTTCCCATTTAATTAAGCTAGATGAATCTAAACTAAGAATGCAAGATGTATCTAAAATATGAGCAAATGTGAGTATGAACTCCAGCAGGGATTGGATGCAAATTCTCCAAATTCATCCTCTCAAAATGAAGAGATGAGGGTCTCTTAAATAGGCTTTTCTGGAATCCATCAACGGTTGAGATCGATTTCAATCAGCGGTCAGGATTAAAGGTGAAGTTCAGTCATAAAGAAAGATTCCCAAATTTAAGGGAGTTAACAGATTTAATTTGAGTAAAAAAAGGAGTTAACTAATTCAATTTGATTAGAAACATGAATTAACTGATTTAATTTCTTTTTGATCAATAGTGACCTAAAAAATATCCTTTCTAAATTGAAGAAAGATTTTGTTGAGATATTTAATTTAATAAAATGAGATATGCTCTCATAATTACTATTTCTATTTAATTAAATAATCTTTAATTAATTAGAGACAATTTTATTATTTAATTAAATAACTTTATTTAATTAATCAAGAATGGCTTTCCATTTAATTAAATAAATTTGTTTAATTAATTAGAAGTAAGTACTCCATTTGATTAAATAGTTTCATTTAATTAATTAGAAATACCTTTCCCATTTAATTAAGCTAGATGAATCTAAACTAAGAATGCAAGATGTATGCAAAATATGAGCAAATGTGAGTATGAATTCCAGCAGTGATTCAATGCAAATTCACCAAATTCATACTCTCAAAATGAAGAGATGATGGTCTCTTAAATAGGCTTTCCTAGAATCCATCAACGGTTGAGATCAATTTCAATTAACAGTCAGGATTAAAGGTGAAATTCAGTCATAAAGAGATATTCTCAAATTAAAGGAAGTTAACAGATTTAATTTGAGTAAAATAAGGAGTTAACTGATTCAATTTGAGTAGAAAAAGGAGTTAACTAATTTAATTCATTTTTTATCAATAGTGAACTAGAAATTTTTTTTATTGAACTGAAGAAAGATTTTGTTGAGATATTTAATTTAATAAAATGAGATATGCTCTCATAATTACTTTTTTTATTTAATTAAATAATTTTTAATTAATTAGAGACACTTTTCTTATTTAATTAAATAACTCCATTTAATTAATCAGGAATGGCTTCCCATTTAATTAAATAAATTTGTTTAATTAATTAGAAGTAAGTACTCTATTTAATTAAATAATTTCATTTAATTAATTAGAAATACCTTTCCCATTTAATTAAGCTAGATGAATCTAAACTGAGAATGCAAGATGAATGTAAAATATGAGCAACTGTGAGTATGAATTCCAGCAGAAATTCGATGCAAATTCTCCAAATTCATCCTCTCAAAATGAAGAGATGAGGGTCTTTTAAATAGGCTTTCCTGGAATCCATCAACGGTTGAGATCGATTTCATTCAACGGTCACGAGTAAAGGTGAAGTTCAGTCATAAAGGGAGATTCTCGAATTAAAGGTAGTTAACAGATTTAATTTGAGTAAAATAAGGAGTTAACTGATTCAATTTAAGTAGAAAAATGAGTTAACTGATTTAATTCTTTTTTTATCAATAGTGAACTGAAAATTTCCCTTTTTCAACAAGAGAAAGATTTTATTGAGATATTCAATTTAATAAAATGAGATATGCTCTCATAATTACTTTTTCTATTTAATTAAACAGTTTTTAATTAATTAGAGACCCTTTTCTTATTTAATTAAATAACTCTATTTAATTAATCAGGAATGACTTCTCATTTAATTAAATAACTTTTTTTAATTAATTAGAAGTAAGTACTCGATTTAATTAAATAATTTTGTTTAATTAATTAGAAATACCTTTCCCATTTAATTAAGCTAGATGAATCTAAACTAAGAATGCAAGATGTATGTAAAATATGAGCAAATATGAGTATGAATTCCAACAGCGATTCGATGCAAATTTTCCAAATTCATCCTCTCAAAATGAAGAGATGAGGGTCTCTTAAATAGGCTTTCCTGGAATCCATCAATGGTTGAGATCGATTTGAATCAACGGTCAGGATTAAAGGTGAAGTTCACTCATAAAAGGAGATTCCCAAATTAAAGGGTGTTAACAGATTTTATTTGAGTAAAATAAGGAGTTAACTGATTCAATTTGAGTAGAAAAATGAGTTAACTAATTTAATTCCTTTTTTATCAATAGTGAGTTGAAAATTTCTCCTTTTGAACTGAAAAAAAATTTTGTTGAGATATTTAATTTAATAAAATGAGATATGCTCTCATAATTAATTTTTTTATTTTATTAAATAATCTTTAATTAATTAGAAACACTTTTCTTATTTAATTAAATAACTCCATTTAATTAATCAGGAATGGCTTCCCACTTAATTAAATAACTTTGTTTAATTAATTAGAAGTAAGTACTCCATTTAATTAAATAATTTCGTTTAATTAATTAGAAATACCTTTTCCATTTAACTAAGCTAGATGAATCTAAACTAAGAATGCAAGATGTATGTAAAATATGAGCAAATGTGAGTATGAATTCTAGTAGTGATTCGATGCAAATTCTTCAAATTCATCCTCTCAAAATGAAGAGATGAGGGTCTCTAAAATAGGCTTTCCTAGAATCCATCAACGGTTGAGATCGATTTCAATCAACGGTTAGGATTAAAGGTGAAGTTCAGTAATAAAGGGAGATTCCCAAATTAAAGGGAGTTAACAGATTTAATTTGAGTAAAATAAGAAGTTAACTAGTTCAATTTGAGTAGAAAAATGAGTTAACTGGTTTAATTCCTTTTTGATCAACAGTGAACTGAAAATTTCTCTTTTTGAACTGAAGAAAGATTTTGTTGAGATATTTAATTTAATAAAATGAGATATGCTCTCATAATTACTTTTTTTATTTAATTAAATAATCTTTAATTAATTAGAGACACTTTTCTTATTTAATTAAATAACTCCATTTAATTAATCAGGAATGACTTCCCATTTAATTAAATAACTTTGTTTTATTAATTAGAAGTACTCCATTTAATTAAATAATTTCGTTTAATTAATTAGAAATACCTTTCCCATTTAATTAAGTTACATGAATCTAAACAAAGAATGCAAGATGTATGTAAAATATGAGCAAATGTTAGTATGAATTCTAGCAGCGATTCGATGCATATTCTCCAAATTCATCCTCTCAAAATGAAGAGATGAGGGTCTCTTAAATAGGCTATCTTGGAATTCATCAACAGTTTAGATCGATTTCAATCAACGGTCAGGATTAAAGGTGAAGTTCTGTCATAAAGGGAGATTCTCAAATTAAAGGGAGTTAACAGATATAATTTGAGTAAAATAAGGAGTTAACTGTTTCAATTTGAGTAGAAAAAGAAGTTAACTGATTTAATTCCTTCTTGATCAATAGTGAACTAGAAATTTTCCTTTTTGAACTGAAGAAGAATTTTGTTGAGATATTTAATTTAATAAAATTAGATATGCTCTCATAATTACTTTTTATATTTAATTAAATAATCTTAATTAATTAGAGACACTTTTCTTATTTAATTAAATAACTCTATTTAATTAATCAAGAATGGCTTCTCATTTAATTAAATAACTTTGTTTAATTGATTAGAAGAAAGTACTCCATTTAATTAAATAATTTCGTTTAATTAATTAGAAATACCTTTCCCATTTAATTAAGCTAGATGAATCTAAACTAAGAATGCAAGATATATGTAAAATATAAGCAAATGTGAGTATGAATTTCAGGAGCGATTCGATGCAAATTCTCTAAATTCATCTTTTCAAAATGAAGAGATGAGGGTCTCTTAAATAGACTTTTCTTAAATCCATCAACGGTTGAGATCGATTTCAATCAATAGTCAGGATTAAAGGTGAAGTTCAGTCATAAAGGGAGATTCCCAAATTAAAGGGAGTTAACAGATTTAATTTGAGTAAAATAAGGAGTTAACTGATTCAATTTGAGTAGAAAAAGGAGTTAACTGATGATATTCCTTTTTGATCAATAGTGAACTGAAAATTTCTCTTTTTGAACTGAAGAAGAATTTTGTTGAGATATTTAATTTAATAAAATAAGATATGCTCTCTGTGAGGCCTCGCCTCGGCCCATCGTAGCATAGTGATACATTACTATTATTTTGATATTAACGACTCGAGATGTCGAGACATTATCTGATGCTTAGAACATACTATACTATTTCATGATGTGTGATGTTACATTCAGATATATTTGTTGTTGTCATTTAATGTTTCATGTATATGTATGTTGATTTCAATTTATGTGGATTTCTGATACGTATACATATATGTACATGTGATTTTACAGGACTACTGATGCCTGCAATGAGTGTGCAGATATTTAGCCGAGAAACCGTACGGAGGAATAGAACTGATCTCTTTGTGCTAATTTTGGAAACCTTCTTGTTCGTAATTCACGTATTGTCTTGTGAGATATATGTATATATCTTCTTTGTTCATTGAATGTTAATGTTTGTAATTATGTTCTTTTAGTGTTGTTTGACACTCGTAAAGTGTTTATGTGCTTCAGTGTGTTGTTTAGGTTTAGTTGTTTAACCTTTGGACCCAAGTTGGTTTAGTTGGTGTCAATTTGCTAATTGGGTTCTTAATCGAGATTAGTCATCCCTTAATCCAAATTAGTGTTTAATCTGTAATGTTAGAGTAGTTAGTTGGTCCTATTTTATTCTTAGATTTTGTTTGGCTCTAAACCTCTTTTCTAAGGCTTAAAACATGATATAATTATACCCAAAGGGTATGGGTATGGGTTAGGGGTCTTTTCCAACCCCTAAGCCCCTTTTATTGACTTTTGAGGTCGCTCAAAAAGTCTCTTTTTGCCTTTGTGCGAAAATTGACCATGGTTATCTTGAGTTACCTCACCTCATCTCCACTTAGGGTTTAACCATAGTGTAGGTTGAGTTAGGAGTTTCTAGAATTTCAAGTGGGTGGGGTAGTTATTGAGCCCTTGGGTGGGTGACTTGAAGGCCTATTTAGAGGCCCTTCTTAGACTTGTGGAGTTGGTTACCCAATCTCTACATTTAGAGAGGAGTTTTGAAGATTGAAGGAAGGAAGTGAAAACTCTACTCAAACTTGTTATTTTCCATTACCTCTTTGTGAAGGTAGGAAATTCTCATCTCCCTTATTTAGTTTTCATGTTTGTTTCATGCCCATGCTACATTGTTGTTGTTTCAATGTTTGTATGTTTGTGGGTATGTTGGGAAGATTTGAAAACCATGTTATTTTGGAAGTTTTTCTTTCATGTTTATGTTTGCAATTTTTGAGATTTTTCTTATATGGGTGTTATGGTATTACTCACCCTTGGAGAGGGTAGAAGCGACCAATTTTTGGAAAGGTCTGTTTAGTTTGATTCCAACCAGTGTAGAGTCTCTTCTCAGGATGAGAAGAGGGAGAAAGGGTAGGGTGTTATGGGCCCCTACCCATTAGCACAAACCTCGTATGAGTATGACATTTTTAAATGGAAGAACGCAAGTTCTTGGTAAATATCCCCGATTGGGCATCTTATTCAGTGTTGTGCTCGACTTCTCCTAGTTGGAAGAATCCACCTTTACCTAGTGTTGATTCATTGTAGATCTTGTTGTGAAAACCTTGTATAAATATGCATGTTTTGATTTGTACTTGGTCATGTTTTTGGTCACCTGATCGGATTATATTCCCTCCATGGTTCTTAAAATGTGTTACAGAAATCGTTATGAATCCCTTGATGAGGGTCATGAAGAAAATTCAATTAAATTGTTGAAATTTTGGATTGATATCCTATTGTAAATTGTATTTTAAACTTGTTGTAATTAGCAACGAAGCCGGGTTTTCTTCCTGATTCTTTCCCGGTTGAGCCTTTGAATCAGGTTTGCCAATAAAATTGGTGTTGAGTATAATTGTTTGTCATGTGATTTAATTTTAAACTTTAAATTGGATGGATGCACATCAAAATAGGATGGAAATGGTGTTGATTTAATTAGGCAAATTTCAATTTTACTTCTATGTTGGAAACGAAAATTATATCATGGATGTAGGTTCAGTTTGATTGAGCAAATTTTCAAGTTCTTTATATGCTCCTTATATGTTCAAAATGATAATTATGTTCAAGAAAGAAAATAATGTCTATGGTTGATATATTGCAAATTTAAGTTGTATAGGAAACCACATTAAATATGGTGCTATTATGCTTCAAACTATTGTGTCCATGTTTTAATCCTATACCAAAAAAAATCTAGACAAAAACAGAAATATATTTATTCTTGCATGGCTTTGAAATCTACACTTAGAAAAATGTCAGAAAAAAATACACTCCCAGGAGCACATTTGCTCACTGGAAATTGTATGGGAGGCCTTTTAAATTTGAAAGGGAGAAACAAAGAATATTCTCTTAAATATCCTTTTAAATTAAATTTTGTGATAAAACAAAATCAGTTTTTAAGGCATAATTTACATGATAAAAATTGAAAAGAAATTCAAAAATATATATATATAATCATCTATCTAACTATCCTACTCTTACCAAATTAACTTTTAAATTTAATTCTTACCCCCCCCACCCCATCCTACTCTCCCTTGGCGATGGAATTGATAGGGTCATCATGTATATTGATGATGTCACCTATCCCCATAAATGACTTCACCCATCTTCTTTACCTTTTGCTAAGCACTCACGTTGGTTTGCTTATGGCAAAATGGTTTTAATTAAAACTGAATGCAATTTGACTTTGATGTTTTGGCGCCTCCCTTTTTCCTTGGGTCTGCGCTCATCTCATTGGGCAGAGCGTTGTCCCAAGGACAGCACTTTGGAAGCGCTTCCTTGGGATGCGCTGCCCAAGTGGGAGGTTTGGCAAGTGGGGTTTAGGGTATAGGGTTAGTATAGGTAAGTTAGTAGGGTAGTTAGCATGTTAAATAATTTAGTTAGTTTTATTTCATTGTTTTATTTTGTTGTTAGTTTTAATTAGTTTAATTTTAATTGATGGTAAGTATTTTAAATTCAGGTTGTAATTATTAACTAAAAAAATTTAAGTTAGTGATTAAAATTTTAGATTAGTGTTTAATTTATTTATTTAAGTTTTATGTTAGTTATTATTTGTCATTTGTTACGTATTATTAAACTTAGTTAATTGATTACTATGTTTGTTTTAATGTTAATTGTTTTAAAGATATACGGTAATTCATAAGAGTTTTAGTTAAAATTAGTCTAGTTTAATTGCTCGTATTTTGCTAAGTGTTAGTTAATAGATTAGTTTGGTTGCTTATAGAAAATATTAAATTTAGAAAGTTTCCTTAATTAATTTAAAAATCTATAGTAGATATAATGTTAATTAAGTAATGGTTATAATAAGAAATCAATTAGTCTTAATTTAAAATTATAGATGTAAGTTAGTTTTTTTTTATCTTGATTCATTCTATTGTTAGATATTATGGATATAATTGTTAATTTAGATTTGATTTCTTTTAAGTAATTTTTAAATGTATTTAGTCTTGGTATGGAAGTAAGTCTGAATTTTTTGAGTACTAATTAAGTTTAGACTTCAGGTCATTGTCTATTTAAAATAAGTTTTAATGTTGATGTTATTTTCTTAGTTGTTTCATTAAACTAATTTTGTAGTCATCTACATCTTTTTTTTTTCGAAATAACTTTTACTATAATGTTGTATAATAAATGAAAGAACATAAGCTTATCGATATCAATCTTATAACAGAAGTTTCAATATCTTAACGATGTAATCGTCCTCATGTCTATAATCTTAAGACGTAATGTAGAGAACCTGTGCTTAAAATGTTATCTCATTCTTTTCATCTTAGAGCACTTTAATTAATAATTATTAATTTTTTTTAAAAAATTATGTGTGTTTTTGCCCTCGTAGTTTTGGGCATGACATTTTGGTATCAGAGCCCGTGTTTCAACACTAGGAACCTTAAATAATTGTGCTTCCTAAATTTAACTCAACTTTTCTTTGTGAGGATGCCGCTTGTTACTCGTAACTGGCGAGGCAGAGGTCGTAGGGCTAGGGGTGGTAGAGCGGGACAGGAGGATGGACCACCTCCACCACCACTGAACCCGAACCAGGACATTATTGATGCACTTCAAACTTTGATGGGTGTAGTTCAGCAAAGAGTAGTACTTGTAGTTCAGCCAGTTCAGCAGATTCTAGTAGTGGAAGCAGAGGGACCCAGAGGAAGGTAGTTAGAGGGTCAAGGTGAACACGAGGAAGAGTCCATAAACTAGAGAGGACCACCATTTGACAGACCTTCTAAACATGTAGGAGATGATATCAGGGAATTGATTTGACTTGGGCCACCATTATTTACTGGTTCCACTGAGGGAATAGTAGCAGAGGCATGGTTGCAGAGCCTACATCGGTGCTTTGGGTTACGCCTTTATGGGAGTAATCTAAAAGCACGCCTAGCAATTCATCAGTTGAGAGGGAATGCCTCCAACTGGTGGCATCAGGAGGAGATCATAGGTGGAGTGAGGATGGACACCCTCACATGGGAATCTTTCTTAGAAAGATTCTGAGAGAGGTACTTGTCAGAGCATTTTCGACAGAAATAGATTGAGGAGTTCCATTCTCTTTATCAGAGAGGCCTTACAGTGGCACAGTATGAGAGAAGGTTTCTTGAGCTTCTTCCTTATGTGGAATACATGAAGGATGAGAAACTACGGGTGCATCGCTTTATCATGGCACTAAATATCTCTCTTCAAGGACCAGTTTGGATGGCTTTCCCTACCACCTTTAGATAGGCAGTGGAGATAGCACTAGTTGCTGAGGATACTTGAGGTAGGCAGGAGTCACGGGATTGGTCTCAGAACCGAAACTCCTCCTAGTAGAAACCCCCTTGGAAAGGGAATCAAAACTATACAGCAGGGTCCTCTAAGGGCCAGTAGTCTCAGCAGCAGCAGCAGTAGCAGAAACCTTCTCAGGGTTATCAGGGCTCCAAGCCCAAGCAGTGGCAGTCATAGGGACCTAGGCAGGATCATAAAGCACAGGCCCCACAGTCACAGTCAGTGAAGACTCAGCAGTCTTCTAGGGGTGGATACAGCGGATCTAGCAGGTCAGGAGGCCCACAGCAGTCTGGGTCACAGGGTGCACGATCTTATACTCACAGACTATGCTACACTTGTGGTGGCATGGGTCATATAGCTAGGGAGTGTCTGCAGGGACAGGCATCCAGTGGTCAGAGCAGGGCTTTTTCAGAGCCGACAGTTGGTGACCTGGGTAGATCCCATAGAGTTTTTGCAGCGGTTGACAATCACCAGGCTGAGCATCAGGCAACAGTTATCAAGGCTATAGGTATTATTTAGGGCTGTATGGTTGCAGTTTTATTTGATTCTTGGGCTAATAACTCTTTTATATCTCCATTTGTGGTGGAGCGTTGCGAGCTAGTGGCAGTTAGATAGGATGTTAGTTGGGAAGTAGAGTTAGCCCCAGGAGCTAGAGTGTTAGTTAGTTCCATGGTGTGGAGTTGTCAAATGCAGATTGGAGACATGTCCACTAGGATTGGTCTACGCATTACCCCTCTAGGTTCTTATGATGTTTTTTTTGGCATGGATTGGCTTTATGTCTAGAGCACCAAGATGGATTGTCAACAGAAGAGGGTGGAATGGGTGGATGATGATGGTATCTCTAGGGAGATCTTCAGAGTGAAGAGGTCGGTGTCCCTTCGTATGATTTCTTCTATGCAGCTTAGACGGTGCATGCGAAAGGGTTGTCAGTTGTTTGCTATCACTATTAGTGATAGAGAGGAAGATTTGGAGAGGGAGCCATCCCTTGATGATTTTCTAATCCTTCAGGAGTTTGCTGATGTGTTTCCTTCAGAGCTTCCTGGTATGTCTCGACCTCGAGCAGTGGATTTTCACATATACCTAGTGCCAGGAGCTGAGCCAATTTCGAGAGCACCATATAGGATGACTACTCATGAGATTAGTGAGCTAAAAGCTCAATTGGAGAAACTCTTAGAGAAGGGTCATATTCGACCTAGTGTATCACCTTGGGGTGCAGCGGTGATCTTTGTCAAGAAGAAGGATGGATCACTTAGGTTGTGTATTGACTATCGGCAATTGAACAAAGTGACCATCAAGAACCGATATCCTCTTCCCAGAATCGATGATCTCTTTGATCAGTTGCAGGGTGCTCGAGTATTTTCAAAGATTGATCTGAAGTTGGGTTATCATCAGCTGAGGATTGCGGATAGTGATATCCCCAAAATAGCTTTTCGTACTAGGTATGGCCACTATGAGTTCACCATGGTCCCTTTTGGCCTCACAAATGCTCCAGCTATATTCATGAGCCTCATGAATGGAGTATTCCGTACCTTTTTGGATAAGTTTGTGGTTGTGTTTCTTGATGACATTCTGATTTATTCTCATAATAAAAGAGAGCATGAAGAGCCCCTGAGACAGGTATTGCACAAGCTGAGAGAGAATCAATTGTTTGGAAGCTTGTCGAAGTGTGCATTCTTCAGACTCGAGATACATTATTTGGGTCATGTCATATCAGGGGATGGTGTCTCAGTAGACCCATCAAAGATTAGGGCTATCATGGATTGGCCAGCAGCCACCAGTGTTACTGAAGTGAGGAGCTTTATGGGGCTAGTAGGATATTACCGACACTTCATTTCAGGATTCTCTAGATTGGCACACCCCATCACTTCTCTTCAAAAAAAGGGGAAGAAGTATGAGTGGATAGAAAAGTGTGGTAGATATTTTCAAGAGCTCAAGAGAGCCCTTATGAGTGCACCGATTCTTGTAGTACCAGATCCTGTTGCAGATTTTGTGGTGTACACTGATGCATCTTTAGATGGTTTAGGGGCAGTCCTTATGTAGGAAGGATGACTTATTTCCTTTGAGTCTAGGAAGTTGAAGACTCATGAACTCAATTATCCTACTCATGACCTAGAACTAGCGGCAGTGGTTCATGCCTTGGTGAGATGGCGACATTTCCTTCTGGGTCATAGATTCGAGCTTCATTCTGATCACCAGAGTTTGCAGTACATATTTTCTCAGCCAAACCTTAATGCTAGGAAAAGGTGGATGGAGTTTTTATGTGAGTATGATTTGATGTTCATTATATCAAGGGAAAGGAGAATGTGGTTGCAGATGCCTTAAGTAGAAGGCACCATGAGCTTTCATCTGTGACTACTTGCACTAACTTGAGAGAGCGGATCTTACAGCACTTACCAGCCGATGAGCTTTATGCAGAAGTTAGTCAATTAGTACATTCTCAGAGACCCTTGGAAGGGAAGTTTGCAGAGTATTCCTTGGAGTTCGATGGACTTTTGCGTCATAGGGGACGTATGTATGTACCTTCCATTAGGGGTTTGTGCGAGCTCATTATACTTGAGGCTCACAGAGCACCTTATGTAGTGCACCCCGGTGTTAAGAAGTTACATGTAGATTTGAGGCAGTTGTATCATTGGCCAGGCATGAGAGTGCAGATTGCTAGCATAGTTGCGAGATGCCTTGAGTGCCAAAGGGTGAAGGCAGAGCATCGTCATCCTGGTGGGCTTCTCCAGCCGCATGAGATTGTAGTGTGGAAATGGGACACTATATCTATGGATTTTATTGTTGGTCTTTCTATGTCATCTTATCGCCATGATGCCATTTTGGTGATAGTTGACAAATTGACCAAGGTTGCTCATTTCTCACCCGTGCGTACTACATTCACAGCATGAGACATAGCTCAGGTGTTCTTGTAAGACATTGTTAGACTTCATGGTGTTCCCTGTAAGATCATCTTCAATAGAGACTCATTGTTCACTTCATCATTTTGGAGAGAGTTGTAGTTAGCTTTGGGCACTAGACTCAATTTTAGTACAGCGTAGCATCCTTAGACTGATGGCCAGACTGAGTGAGTAAATCAAGTTTTGGAGGACATGCTATGTATGTACATGATAGACCATCAGGTCAAATGGAAGGAATACCTACACCTTGTCAAGTTTGCCTATAACAATGGGCATCATTCTTCCATAGGTATGCCACCTTATGAGGCTTTGTACGGGAGACCGTGCAAGACACCCTTGAGTTGAGATTGGATTGAGGATCGAGTATCTATTGGTCCCCAGTTAGTAAAGGAGATGGAGCAGCAGGTGACCTTGATTAGACAGTGCCTGAGAGAGGCACAGGATAGGTAGAGAAGGTATGTTGATGCAAAGAGGACGGATCAAGAGTATCAGGTTGGTGATAGAGTGTTCTTGAGGGTGCGACCACACAAGAGTCTGATTCGATTCAGAAAGGTCTCTAAGTTGGCACCCCGATTTGTTGGGTTGTTCAAGATCCTAAAGAGGATAGGACCTGTTGCTTACCGTTTAGCTTTGCCACCTGGCCTGTCACGCATCTAGGATGTGTTTCATATTTCAGTACTTAGAGGATACATTTATGATGAGTCTCATATTATAGATTGGGATGCTTTATAGGTGGAGTCAGACAGACAGCTAGCACTAGAGCCTATCCACATTATTGCCCGATGGACCCTAGCACTTCGAGGCCGAGAGTTGGACCAGGTTAGGGTCCAGTGGGACTGTTACGATGAGGTCATAGCTTCATGGGAGGAGGCAGCACAGATGCGATCTCAAAACCCATACCTTTTTTATGAACTCCAGGAGGAAGTTCATGCCTAGTGGGGGAGGATGTGAGGCCTCGTCCTGGCCCATCGTAGCATAGTGATACATTACTATTATTTTGATATTCACGACTTGAGATGTCGAGACATTATCTGATGCTTAGAACATACTATACTATTTCATGATGTGTGATGTTACATTCAGATATATTTGATGTTGTCATTTAATGTTTCATGTATATGTATGTTGATGAAATCAGTAATGTAGGATTGAGACTTTGATTTACGAGAATTTAAATGGTTAAGAATTAAGCAAGATGAAGAAACCCTTATTGATGTATGTTTCAATTTATGTGGATTTCTGATACGTATAAATCTATATACATATACTCATAAAGTGTTTATGTGCTTCAGAGTGCTATTTAGGGTTAGTTGTTTAACCTTTGGATCCAAGTTGGTTTAGTTGGTGTCGGTTTGCTAATTGGTTTCTTAATCAAGGTTAGTCATCCCTTAATCCATATTAGTGTTTAATCTGCAATGTTAGAGTAGTTAGATGGTCCTATTTAATTCATAGATTTTGTTTGGCTCTAAACCTCTTTCCTAAGGCTTAAAACATGATATAATTATACCCAAAGGGTATGGGTATGGGTTAGGGGTCTTTTCCAACCCCTAAGCCCCTTTTATTGACTTTTGAGGTCACTCAAAAAGTCTCTTTTTGCCTTTGTGCGAAAATTGACCATGGTTATCTTGAGTTACCTCACCTCATCTCCACTTAGGGTTTAACCATAGTGTAGGTTGAGTTAGGAGTTTCTAGAATTGCAAGTGGGTGGGTTAGTTATTGAACCCTTGGGTGGGTGACTTGGAGGCCTATTTAGAGGCCCTTCTTGGACTTGTGGAGTTGGTTACCCAATCTCTACATTTAGAGAGGAGTTTTGAAGATTGAAGGAAGGAAGTGAAAACTCTACTCAAACTTGTTCTTTGCCATTACCTCTTTGTGAAGGTAGGAAATTCTCATCTCCCTTATTCAGTTTTCATGTTTGTTTCATGCTCATGCTACCTTGTTGTTGTTTCAATGTTTGTATGTTTGTGGGTATGTTTTGAAGATTTGAAAACCATGTTATTTTAGAAGTTTTCCTTTCATGTTTATGTTTGCAATTTTTGAGATTTTTCTTGTATGGGTGTTATGGTATTACTCACCCTTGGAGAGGGCAGAAGTGACCAATTTTGGAAAAGGTCTGTTTAGTTGGACTCCAACCAGTGTAGAGTCTCTTCTTAGGATTAGAAGAGGGAGAAAGGGTAGGGTGTTATGGGCCCCTACCTGTCAGCACAAACCTCGTATGAGTATGGCATTTTTAAATGGAAGAACGAAAGTTCTTGGTTAATAGCCTCGATTGGGCATCTGATTGGTGTTGTGCTCGACTTCTCCTAGTTGGAAGAATCCACCTTTCCCTAGTGTTGACTCATTGTAGATCTTGTTGTGAAAACCTTGTATAAATATGCATGTTTTGATTTGTGCTTGGTCATGTTTTTGGTCACTTGATCGGATTATGTTCCCTCCATGGTTCTTAAAATGTGTTGCAGAAATCGTTATGAATCCCTTGATGAGGGTCATGAAAAAATCCAATTAAATTTTTGAAATTTGGGATTGATATCCTATTGTAAATTGTATTTTAAACTTGTTGTAATTGGCAACGAAGTCGGGTTTTCTTCTTGATTCTTTTCCGGTTGAGCCTTTGAATCAGGTTTGCCAATAAAATTGGTGTTGAGTATAATTGCTTGTCATGTGATTTAATTGTAAACTTTAAATTGGATGGATGCACATCAAAATAGGATGGAAATAGTGTTGATTTAATTAGGAAAATTTCAAGTTTACTTCTATGTTGGAAACGAAAATTATATCATGGATGTAGGTTCAAATTGATTGAGCAAATTTTCAAGTTCTTTATATGTTCCTTATATGTTTAAAATGATAATTATGTTTAGAAAAGAAAATAATGTCTATGGTTGATATATTGAAAATTTAAGTTGTATAGGAAACCACATTAAATATGATGCTATTATGCCTCAAACTATTGTGTCCATGTTTTAATCCTATACAAAAAAAAATCTAGACAAAAATAGAAATATATTTATTCTTGCATGGCTTTGAAATCTACACATAGAAAAATGTCAAAAAAAAAAAATACACTCCCAGGAGCAAAATTGCTCACTGGAAATTGTATTGGAGGCCTTTTAAATTTGAAAGGGAGCAACAGAGAATATTCTCTTAAATATCCTTTTCAATTAAATTTTGTGATAAAACAAAATCAGTTTAAGGCATAATTTACATGATAAAAATTGAAAAGAAATTCAAATATATATATATATAATCATCTATCTAAATATCCTACTCTTACCAAATTTAATTTTAAATTTAATGCTTACCCCCCCCCCCCCCATCCTACTCTCCCTTGGCGATGGAATTATCAGGTTCATCATGTATATCGATGACGTCACCTGTCTCCATAAATGTCTTCACCCATCTTCTTTACCTTTTGCTGAGCGCTCACATTGGTTTGCTTATGGAAAAATGGTTTTAATTAAAACTTAATGCAATTTGACTTTGATGTTTTGGCGCCTCCCTTTTTCCTTGGGTCTGCGCTCATCTCATTGGGCAGAGCGTTGTCCCAAGGACAGCGCTTGGGAAGCGCTTCCTTGGGATGTGCTGCCCAAGTGGGAGGGTTGGTAGGTGGGGTTTAGGGTATAGGGTTAGTATAGGTAAGTTAGTAGGGTAGTTAGTATGTTAAATAATTTAGTTAGTTTTATTTCATTGTTTTATTTTGTTGTTAGTTTTAATTAGTTTAATTTTAATTGATGGTAAGTATTTTAAATTCAGGTTGTAATTATTAACTAAGAAAATTTAAGTTAGTGATTAAAATTTTAGATTAGTGTTAAATTAATTTATTTAAGTTTTATGTTAGTTATTATTTGTCATTTGTTACGTATTATTAAACTTAGTTAATTGATTACTATGTTTGTTTTAATGTTAATTGTTTTAAAGATATATGGTAATTCATAAGAGTTTTAGTTAAAATTAGTCTAGTTTAATTGCTCATATTTTGTTAAGTGTTAGTTGATAGATTAGTTTGGTTGCTTATAGAAAATATTAAATTTAGAAAGTTTCCTTAATTAATTTAAAAATCTATAGTAGATATAATGTTAATTAAGTAATGGTTATAATAAGAAATCAATTAGTCTTAATTTAAAATTATAGATGTAAGTTAGTTATTTTTTATCTTGATTCATTCTATTGTTAGATATTATGGATATAATTGTTAATTTAGATTTGATTTCTTTCAAGTAATCTTTAAATGTATTTAGTCTTGGTATGGAAGTAAGTCTGAATTTTTTGAGTGCTAATTAAGTTTAGACTTCAGGTCATTGTGTATTTAAAATAAGTTTTAATGTTGATGTTATTTGCTTAGTTGTTTCATTAAACTAATTTTGTAGTCATCTACATCTCTCTTTTTTCGAAATAACTTTTACTATAATGTTGTATAATAAATGAAAGAACATAACCTTATCGATATCAATCTAATAAAAGAAGTTTCAATATCTTAACGATGTAATCGTCCTCATGTCTATAATCTTAAGACGTAATGCAGAGAACCTGTGCTTAAAATGTTATCTCATTCTTTTCATCTTAGAGCACTTTAATTAATAATTATAATTTTAAAAAAATAAATAAAATTTGTGTGTGTTTTTGCCCTCGTGGTTCTGGGCATGACACTGTCATAATTACTTTTTCTATTTAATTAAATAATCTTTAATTAATTAGAGACACTTTTCTTATTTAATTAAATAACTCCATTTAATTAATCAGGAATGGCTTCCCATTTAATTAAATAACTTTGTTTAATTAATTAGAAGTACTTCATTTAATTAAATAATTTTGTTTAATTAATTAGAAATACCTTTCCCATTTAATTAAGCTAGATGAATCTAAACTAAGAATGCAAGATGTATGTAAAATATGAGCAAATGTGAGTATGAATTCCAGCAGTGATTTGATGCAAATTCTCTAAATTTATCCTCTCAAAATGAAGAGATGAGGGTCTCTTAAATAGGCTTTCCTGGAATCTATCAACAGTTGAGATCGATTTCAATCAACGGTCAGGATTAAAGCTGAAGTTCAGTCATAAAGGGAGATTCCCAAATTAAAGGGAGTTAACAGATTTAATTTGAGTAAAATAAGGAGTTAACTGATTCAATTTGAGTAAAAAAGGAATTAACTGATTTAATTCCTTTTTGATCAATAGTGAACTGAAAATTTTCCTTTTTGACCTGAAGAAAGATTTTGTTGAGATATTTTATTTAATAAAATGAGATATACTCTCATAATTACTTTTTCTATTTAATTAAATAATCTTTAATTAATTAGAGACACTTTTCTTATTTAATTAAATAACTCCACTTAATTAATCAGGAATGGCTTCCCATTTAATTAAATAACTTTGTTTAATTAATTAGAAGTAAGTACTCCATTTAATTAAATAATTTCGTTGAATTAATTAGAAATATCTTTCCCATTTAATTAAGCTAGATGAATCTAAACTAAGAATGCAAGATGTATGTAAAATATGAGCAAATATAAGTATGAATTCCAACAGCGATTCGATGCAAATTCTTTAAATTCATCCTTTCAAAATGAAGAGATGAGGGTCTCTCAAATAGGCTTTCTTGAAATCCATCAACGGTTGAGATCGAGTTCAATCAACGGTCATGATTAAAGGTGAAATTTAGTCATAAAGGGAGATTCCCAAATTAAAGTGAGTTAACAGATTTAATTTGAGTAAAATAAAGAGTTAACTAATTCAATTTGAGTAGAAAAAAGGAGTTAACTGATTTAATTCCTTTTTGATCAATACTGAACTGAAAATTTCTCTTTTTGAACTAAAGAAAGATTTTGTTGAGATATTTAATTTAATAAAATGAGATATGCTCTTATAATTACTTTTTCTATTTAATTAAATAATCTTTAATTAATTAGAGACATTTTTCTTATTTAATTAAATAACTCCATTTAATTAATCAAGAATGACTTCCTATTTAATTAAATAACTTTGTTTAATTAATTAAAAGTAAGTACTCCATTTAATTAAATAATTTCGTTTAATTAATTAGAAATACCTTTCCCATTTAATTAAGCTAGATGAATCTAAACTAAGAATGCAAGATGTATGTAAAATATGAGCAAATGTGAGTATGAATTCCAGCAGCGATTCCATGCAAATTCTCTAAATTCATCCTCTCAAAATGAAGAGATGAGGGTCTCTTAAATAGACTTTCCTGGAATCCATCAACGGTTGAGATCGATTTCTCAATCAACGGTCAGGATTAAAGGTGAAGTTCAGTCATAAAGGGAGATTCTCAAATTAAAGGGAGTTAACAGATTTAATTTGAGTAAAATAAGGAGTTAACTGATTCAATTTGAGTAGAAAAAGGAGTTAACTGATTTAATTCCTTTTTGATCAATAGTGAACTGGAAATTTCCCTTTTTGAACTGAAGAAAGATTTTGTTGAGATATTTAATTTAATAAAATGAGATATGCTCTCATAATTACTTTTTCTATTTAATTAAATAATCTTTAATTAATTAGAGACATTTTTCATATTTAATTAAATAACTCCATTTAATTAATCAGGAATGGCTTCCTATTTAATTAAATAATTTTGTTTAATTAATTAGAAGTAAGTACTCCATTTAATTAAATAATTTTGTTTAATTAATTAGAAATACCTTTTCCATTTAATTAAGCTAGATGAATCTAAACTAAGAATGCAAGATGTATGTAAAATATGAGCAAATGTGAGTATGAATTCCAGCAGCGATTTGATGCAAATTCTCCAAATTCGTCCTCTCAAAATGAAGAGATAGGGGTCTGTTAAATAGACTTTCCTGAAATCCATCAACGGTTGAGATCGATTTCAATCAACAGTCAAGATTAAAGGTAAAGTTCAGTCATAAAGGGAGATTCTCAAATTAAAGGGAGTTAACAGATTTAACTTGAGTAAAATAAGGAGTTAACTGATTCAATTTGAGTAGAAAAAGGAGTTAACTGATTTAATTCCTTTTTGATCAATAGTGAACTGGAAATTTCCCTTTTTGAACTGAAGAAGGATTTTGTTGAGATATTTAATTTAATAAAATTGTCATGCCCAAAAAGTAAGGGCAAACACACACACAAATTTTTTTTTTGAACTGATAAGGATGATAGGGTCGACAAAAGATCATAAGATTAACTAAGATTAGATAAGATAACATGGTCAAAAAGGTTTTAAGGGTTTAACTAAAAATGGTACAATCATGATCAACTGTTACAACCTTAAGGATGGTTTAATTAACTAGGCCCTTACTACTAAAAGAATAACTTGAATGTTGTTACAACTTTGATCAGTTACTCTAGGCTTAATGTCAATAATTAACTTCTACCATCTTCATTCTAATTACGTTTAATAATTTTAATCTCAAATCTAAGGTTAACCTTAAATTTTTCCCCAATATACCTATAACCATCTAATTGATTAATTTATTGTTTTCCATTTAAAATTGATGACTAGTACAATTCAAATGAATCTATAAGTTACTAAAATTTGTTCAAACTTTATTAAAATTTAAGGTCCAATATTGAAATGTCAATCATTACAATAAACTAACTAACTCATAAATAGTATCGAACTAGTTATAAAAACCTTAAGCCTATTTAATTTGAATGTCCTAATATCAACTTAAACTTTTAAATTTGAACTTATAATAACCTACATTTAAATTTCTATTCCATACTAACCTCATTGTAACATTATGGTTAAAGCTTAACTATCAACCTAAGCATATATGCACAACGCAAAAAAAATCCTAAATTAACCAAGCTCAATATAAAAACAAGAGAGAATTTAAATGCTCCCTAATCTTATAAAGTAATTATAATCTAATTAATAAATTAGTAAGATTCTAATGTAAGCTAACAGTAGAATCTATCCACGAACCAATATTTAAAGTGAAACCTTCAAACAATTATCAATTGACTAACGTTAATTCCTACCAACTCGATTTAAACAATTCTAATCATAATTAAATTATAACTAAATCTAAACTATCTTAACTTTAATATTGTCATAATACCAAACTTGAAACAACAATCTATGAATTTTAAAACATGAACACATCAACTTTAAAAAAAACCACTAACTAACTGCTACACAACAAGTTTATTTAACCATACTAACCCAAGACCATTTCCTAACTACTAACTTAATTAGCTTACTAATTAAACTTTCAAAACAAAAACACAAAAATAAAAGAATGAAATTAATAACCTACACTAGAACAAACAAGAAAACAAATTTTAAAACAAGCAATACTAATATAATACTAAACTACCCCCTTGCACCCTAAACCTAAGACCTAAGCCTACCCCGCCACGTAAGCCAAGTGGCCCGCCCCACCATGGCTCCCACTTCTCAAGGGGACAGTGCGTTGTCCGAGGTCTGCCTAAGTGCAGGCTTATCTCCCTTGCGTGAGAGGTGGGAATATCATGTGAAACGCGCAGGGGCAGAGGTAGATTAGCAAGCAATTAATGTTTTTTTTTAACCAACTTCCTTTATACCTTCCCCCCCCATAACGATGTGTCATTCGTACTTTGCTGCAGGGTGGGGGTTGGAGAAAATGGCAGGTGGATTGAAGACGCTTCCCAACCACGCCTTCTCCTTTCCTACACATGCAGCGCGCCGACCAAGGAAGATGACGGTGGTACATGGGTTAAATAAGGGATAGAGATTTAAGAGATATACCACGAGTCGCTTAATTCGATGATGCAAGGTATGAAATAAGGGTGGTGACAAGGGATATTAACCTAAGATTTAATTAATTGTTTTTACATTGCTTGCCCCATTTTTGGGTTAACTCACACTCCAACTCCCAATCAATACAACTGAGCTTAGGAGGACATGGTTGAGAGATGGAGAAAAGTAGAGTAAGGAGATAAGACATTTTTAGGATAGTTATTACAAAAGTTTTCTAGTTGAGATAGGATATATGTCATATCCAATTTAATTAGAGTTTGAAAATTAAGTTATTGTATTTGAAAGAAAATAATTATTAATAAGGAGTATTCAAGAGAATATTCTCTATGACAAGGATGGAAAAATAAAACTCTTCCATACATTTTCCGGAGAGGGTTTTGGGCCTGGAGGTGCACATTTTTGAAAGCCAATTTTACTAAGTGTTGGCATAGACCTCTTTGATATATATTCATCTTTATCTCATTAGTGCATTCTAATCTAATGACAACATGGATTGCTATAACAAGTATCATGTTCCAAGGTTATGCAAGGGGTATGTTTGTGTCTTACATCTTATAATTTATGATTTATTTGTTCACTACATCACAAGGTGAATCTTCCTTCTTTCTGAATTTAAGGAATACATGATATTTAGATCCATTGTTTATATTCAAAATGAAACTTGGCAATGAAGGAGTTAACTTTGAGAACCTTATCAAGGAATCATGAACCTAAATTCAGAATTAAAAAAAAAGGTGATGAACAATTCTTATCAAATTCAATTGTATTACTAATGGAACTTAACAATGAATGTACCAGCTTGGTGATCACAATGTAAGATTATTATTATAACATGTTATTGTTCAAAACATTGAAATAAAATTTCAACACATCCATTTGCCTTTCATTATCATAATTGAAACTCAGAATTTTCCAATTCGAGACATTTACTATCATTCTAATTTACTCACATACATATGCCAAAGTTTTGGAACGCATGAGAGCATTGCAAGAAGAATTTCATAATCTTTTTCTTTCCTCTATTATTCATCCTAGTTCAAGGCTCCATCGAGAAAGAACCAGTAAGAAAACCTGATGTCTTTGCCAATACATCAAAATCAATTACAACTTACAAAATATTACAATTCAATAAGTTTTCTTCAAGGATTCCATAAGAGAACTTTTATCAAATGTCTACATTGCATCGAGGGTAAACATGGAAGAGACAAGAACCAACATGGAGATAACAACACAAGGAGATAAGAAAATTGAACATGCATTCTCAACCGGTTGCACAATAGGTCCAATAATGGACCAATATAGGGGAAAGGTGGATTTTCTCAATAGGAGAAGTCAATCACCATACCTTCACTTAGCCCTTTCGGGGCTAAAACTTCAAGAACTTTCATTCTTTCACAAGGCCCTTTCAAGGCTATATCCACAAGAATTTTTATTCTATTCCACATTCAAGAATTCTTATTAACAACAAGGTATGGGATGACAAGTAGGGGCTCATACACCCTACCCTTTCTCCCTCCTCTCTCCATGAGAGGAGACTCTACACTATTGAGGTTCAACTAATGCCCTTTTCCCAACATGGCCACTTCTTCCCTATCCAAAGGTGAGTGTTGTCAAAAACATCCCCATGAAAACTTCTCAAAAACAATCAAACATCAAGAAGGCCTAAGAATAACATCCAAGGAAACCAAGATAAAATCCCTCCCAAATCCACCCCCAACACACAAGCAAGAAATGCATACTACACAATGTCTCCAACATGATTCAAGCAAGATTCAAAACATGAACACACATAAAGAACCATTCATGGAGTGAAGAACTCCTACCTTCATAAAAGAGTTATGGCAATGGTGGTTTGAGAAGAGCTTCCCTATCTTCCTTCAATCTTCAAGACTTCCTCCAAAACTAGAGGATTGGGTGACAAAAACTAAACTCCCCCAAAAATGCCTCTAAGTATGGTCCTTGACTCCACTAAGCTTCAAGTAACTCAAGATGAAGGTTTGGTTTCACTAACCCAAGTAAAGAGCAACCCATTTTCGAAATCAGCCTATAATAGGGTTTTTAAGAGACCCTAAGAGTCAACCTAGGAGGCTAAAGGGTTGGAAAGTACCCCCACCCATACCCTTACCCATAGGGGTACTTAAATTTAATGTTTCTAAGCCTTTAAAGGCTTATTTGGAACAATTAAAGGTTAGGAGAATAGTAAGATCAAATTACAACCTTTAAGAATTACAATATACAGTTAGCACAAAATTAACAAATAGTTTAGCTCTGCTTTTCCGTTGAGTTGTCTCAGCTAATTTTTCTGCACACTCATTGCACACATTAGTAGGTCCAAAACCACATGCATACTGTGAATTACATATTAGAGGAATTATATGAATAAAAACATCCATTTCTTAATAAATAGTTGTTTATCTAATTCTACTCATATTTCTAACCTTTCGACTTGCATAGCCAAATATGTTAGTGTTGCATACATTTTCTTCATTGTTATGCATATTTTAAAGCATTAAATGACAAAATCAAATAACTGAAGTAAACATCACACATCGTAAAAATAGCTTAACAATGTTCAATGTATCCAATAATGTTCTGACATAACAAGCATGAGTATCAAAATAACAATGTATCATCGGTGCTCGGATGGGTCGGGCCGAGGCCTCACAAAAATGAGATATGCTCTCATAATTACTTTTCTTATTTAATTAAATAATCTTTAATTAATTAGAGACATTTTTCTTATTCAATTAAATAACTCCATTTAATTAATCAGGAATGGCTTCTTATTTAATTAAATAATTTTGTTTAATTAATTAGAAGTAAGTACTCCATTTAACTAAATAATTTCGTTTAATTAATTAGAAATACGTTTTCCATTTAATTAAGCTAAATGAATCTAAACTAAGAATGCAAGATGTATGTAAAATATGAGCAAATGTGAGTATGAATTCTAACAGCGATTTGATGCAAATTCTCCAAATTCATCCTCTCAAAATAAAAAGATGAGGGTCTCTTAAATAGACTTTCTTGGAATCCATCAACGGTTGAGATCGATTTTAATCAATCTTCAGAATTAAAGGTGAAGTTCAGTCATAAAGGGAGATTCTCAAATTAAAGGGAGTTAACAGATTTAATTTGAGTAAAATAAGAACTTAACTAATTCAATTTGAGTAGAAAAAGGAGTTAACTGATTTAATTCATTTGTTATATATAGTGAACTAGAAATTTCTCTTTCTGAACTAAAGAAAGATTTTGTTGAGATATTTAATTTAATAAAATGAGATATGCTCTCATAATTACTTTTTATATTTAATTAAATAATATTTAATTAATTAGAGACACTTTTCTTATTTAATTAAATAACTCCACTTAATTAATCAAGAATGGCTTCCCATTTAATTAAATAAATTTGTTTAATTAATTAGAAGTAAGTACTCCATTTAATTAAATAATTTTGTTTAATGAATTAGAAATACCTTTTCTATTTAATTAAGCTAGATGAATCTAAACTAAGAATGCAAGATGTATGTAAAATATGAGCAAATGTGAGTATGAATTACAACAGCGATTCGATGCAAATTCTTCAAATTCATCATCTCAAAATGAAGAGATGAGGGTCTCTTAAATAAACTTTCCTGGAATCCATCAATGGTTGAAATCGATTTCAATCAACGGTCAGGATTAAAGGTGAAATTCAGTCATAAAGGGAGATTCCCAAATTAAATGGAGTTAACAGATTTAATTTGAGTAAAATAAAGAGTTAACTGATTCAATTTGAGTAGAAAAATGAGTTAACTGATTTAATTCCTTTTTTATCAATAATGAACTATAACTTTCTCTTTTTGAACTGAAGAAAGATTTTGTTGAGATATTTAATTTAATAAAATGAGATATGCTCCCATAATTATTTTTTCTATTTAATTAAATAATCTTTAATTAATTAGAGACACTTTTCTTATTTAATTAAATAACTCCATTTAATTAATCAAGAATGGCTTCTCATTTAATTAAATAACTTTGTTTAATTAATTAGAAGTAAGTACTCCATTTAATTAAATAATTTCGTTTAATTAATCAAAAATATCTTTCCCATTTAATTAAGCTAGATGAATCTAAACTAAGAATGCAAGATGTATGTAAAATATGAGCAAATGTGAGTATGAATTCCAGTAGCGATTCGATGCAAATTCTCCAAATTCATCCTCTCAAAATGAAGAGGTGAGGGTCTCTTAAATAGACTTTCTTGGAATCCATCAACGGTTGAGATCGATTTCAATCAACGGTCAGGATTAAATGAGAAGTTCAGTCATAAAGCGAGATTCTTAAATTAAAGGGAGTTAACAGATTTAATTTGAGTAAAATAAGGAGTTAACTAATTCAATTTGAGTAGAAAAAGGAGTTAACTGATTTAATTCCTTTTTGATCAACAGTGAACTAGAAATTTTTTTTTTTGAACTGAAGAAGGATTTTGTTGAGATATTTAATTTAATAAAATGAGATATGCTCTCATAATTACTTCTTCTATTTAATTAAATAATCTTTAATTAATTAGAAATATTTTTCTTATTTAATTAAATAACTCCATTTAATTAATCAGGAATGGTTTCCCATTTAATTAAATAATTTTGTTTAATTCATTAGAAGTAAGTACTCCATTTAATTAAATAATTTCGTTTAATTAATTAGAAATACCTTTTTCATTTAATTAAGCTAGATGAATCTAAACTAAGAATGCAAGATTTATATAAAATATGAACAAATGTGAGTATGAATTCCAACAGCGATTCAATGCAAATTTTCCAAATTCATCCTCTCAAAATGAAGAGATGAGGGTCTCTTAAATAGACTTTCATGGAATCCATCAACGGTTGAGATCGATTTCAATCAACAGTCAGGATAAAAGGTGAAGTTCAATCATAAAGGGAGATTCCCAAATTAAATGGAGTTAACAGATTTAATTTGAGTAAAATAAAGAATTAACTGATTCAATTTGAATAGAAAAAAGAGTTAACTGATTTAATTCCTTTTTGATCAATAGTGAACTGAAAATTTATCTTTTTGAACTAAAGAAGAATTTTGTTGAGATATTTAATTTAATAAAATGATATATTCTCTCATAATTACTTTTCCTATTTAATTAAATAATCTTTAATTAATTAGAGACACTTTTCTTATTTAATTAAATAACTCTATTTAATTAATCAAGAATGGCTTCCCATTTAATTAAATAACTTTGTTTAATTAATTAGAAGTAAGTACTCCATTTAATTAAATAATTTTGTTTAATTAATTAGAAATACCTTTCTCATTTAATTAAGCTAGATGAATCTAAACTAAGAATACAAGATGTATGTAAAATATGAGCAAATGTGAGTATGAATTTCAGCAGCGATTCGATGCAAATTTTTCAAATTTATCTTATAAAAATGAAGAGATGAGGGTCTCTTAAATAGGCTTTCCTACAATCCATCAATGATTGGGATCGATTTTAATCAACAGTCAAAATTAAAGGTGAAGTTCAGTCATAAAGGAAGATTCTCAAATTAAAGGGAGTTAACAGATTTAATTTGAGTAAAATTAGGAATTAACTTATTCAATTTGAGTAGAAAAAGGAGTTAACTGATTTAATTCTTTTTTTATCAATAGTGAACTGGAAATTTCTTTTTTTGAACTGAAGAAAGATTTTGTTGAGATATTTAATGCTATAAAATGAGATATGCTCTCATAATTACTTTTTCTATTTAATTAAATATTCTTCAATTAATTAGAGACACTTTTCTTATTTAATTAAATAACTCCATTTAATTAATCAAGAATGGCTTCCCATTTAATTAAATAATTTTGTTTAATTAATTACAAGTAAGTACTCCATTTAATTAAATAATTTCGTTTAATTAATTAGAAATACCTTTCCCATTTAATTAAGCTATATGAATCTAAACAAAGAATGCAAGATGTATGTAAAATATGAGCAAATGTTACTATGAATTCCAGCAGAGATTCGATGCAAATACTCCAAATTCATCCTCTCAAAATGAAGAGATGAGGGTCTCTTAAATAGGCTTTCCTAGAATCCATCAATGGTTGAGATTGATTTCAATCAACAGTCAGGATTAAAGGTGAAGTTCAGTCATAAAGGGAGATTCTCAAATTAAAGGGAGTTAGCGGATTTAATTTGAGTAAAATAAGGAGTTAACTGATTCAATTTGAGTAGAAAAAGGAGTTAACTAATTTACTTCTTTTTTGATCAATAGTGAACTAGAAATTTCTCTTTTTGAACTCAAGAAGGATTTTGTTGAGATATTTAATTTAATAAAATGAGAAATGCTCTTATAATTATTTTTTCTATTTAATTAAATAATCTTTAATTAATTAGAGACACGTTTCTTATTTAATTAAATAACTCCATTTAATTAATCAAGAATGCCTTCCCATTTAATTAAATAATTTTATTTAATTAATTAGAAGTAAGTAATCCATTTAATTAAATAATTTCGTTTAATTAATTAGAAATACCTTTCCCATTTAATTAAACTAGATGAATCTTAACTAATAATGCAAGATGTATGTAAAATATGAGCAAATGTGAGTATGAATTTCAACAGCAATTCGATGCAAATTTTTCAAATTCATCCTCTCAAAATGAAGAGATGAGGGTCTCTTAAATAGGCTTTCCTGGAATCCATCAACGGTTAGGATTAAAGGTGAAGTTCAGTCATAAAGGGAGATTTTCAAATTAAAGGGAGTTAACAGATTTAATTTCAATAAAATAAGGAGTTAATTGATTCAATTTGAGTAGAAAAAGGAGTTAACTGATTTAATTCCTTTTTTATCAATAGTGAACTGAAAATTTTTCTTTTTGAACTGAAGAAAGATTTTGTTGAGATATTTAATTTAATAAAATAAGATATGCTCTCATAATTACTTTTTCTATTTAATTAAATAATCTTTAATTAATTAGAGACACTTTTCTTATTTAATTAAATAACTCCATTTAATTAATTAGGAATGGCTTCCCATTTAATTAAATAACTTTGTTTAATTAATTAGAAGTAAGTACTCCATTTAATTAAATAATTTTGTTTAATTAATTAGAAATACCTTTCCCATTTAATTAAGCTAGATGAATCTAAACTAAGAATGCAAAATGTATGTAAAATATGAGCAAATGTGAGTATGAATTCCAGCAGCAATTCAATGCAAATTCTCCAAATTTATCCTCTCAAAATGAAGAGATAAGAGTCTCTTAAATAGACTTTCTTAGAATCCATCAATGGTTGAGATCGATTTCAATCAACGGTCAAGATTAAAAGTGAAGTTCAGTCATAAAGGGAGATTTTCAAATTAAAGGGAGTTAACAAATTTAATTTGAGTAAAATAAGGAGTTAACTGATTCAATTTGAGTAGAAAAAAAGAGTTAACTGATTTAATTCCTCTTTCATCAATAGTGAACTAGAAATTTTTCTTTTTGAACTGAAAAAAGATTTTGTTGAGATATTTAATTTAATAAAATGAGATATGTTCTCATAATTACTTTTTCTATTTAATTAAATAATCTTTAATTAATTAGAGACACTTTTCTTATTTAATTAAATAACTCCATTTAATTAATCAAGAATCGCTTCTCATTTAATTAAATAACTTTGTTTAATTAATTAGAAATAAGTACTCCATTTAATTAAATAATTTCGTTTAATTAATTAGAAATACTTTTTCCATTTAATTAAGCTAGATGAATCTAAACTAAGAATGCAAGATGTATGTAAAATATGAGCAAATGTGAGTATGAATTTCAGCAGCAATTCGATGCAAATTTTTCAAATTCATCCTCTATAAATAAAGAGATGAGGATCTCTTAAATAGACTTTCTTGAAATTCATCAACGGTTGAGATCGATTTTAATCAACGGTCAGGATTAAAGGTGAAGTTTAGTCATAAAGAGAGATTCCCAAATTAAAGGGACTTAACAGATTTAATTTGAGTAAAATAAGGAGTTAACTGATTCAATTTGAGTAGAAAAAGGAGTTAACTGATTTAATTCTTTTTTTATCAATAGTGAACTGGAAATTTCTCTTTTTGAACTGAAAAAAGATTTTGTTGAGATATTTAATTTAATAAAATTAGATATGCTCTCATAATTACTTTTTCTATTTAATTAAATAATCTTTAATTAATTAGAGACACTTTTCATATTTAATTAAATAACTCCATTTAATTAATCAGGAATGACTTCTCATTTAATTAAATAATTTTGTTTAATTAATTAGAAGTAAGTACTCCATTTAATTAAATAAATTCGTTTAATTAATTAGAAATACCTTTCCCATTTAATTAAGCTAGATAAATCTAAACTAAGAATGCAAGATGTATGTAAAATATGAGAAAATGTGAGTGAATTCCAACAGCGATTCAATGCAAATTTTTCAAATTCATCCTCTCAAAATAAAAAGATGAGGGTCTCTTAAATAGGCTTTCCTAGAATCCATCAATAGTTGAGATCGATTTCAATCAATGATCAGGATTAAAGGTGAAGTTCCGTCATAAAAGGAGATTTTCAAATTGAAGGGAGTTAACAGATTTAATTTGAGTAGAAAAAGGAGTTAACTGATTTAATTCTTTTTTAATCAATAGTGAACTGGAAATTTTCCTTTTTGAACTGAAAAAAGATTTTGTTAAGATATTTAATTTAATAAAATGAGATATGCTCTCATATTTTTTTTTCTATTTAATTAAATAATCTTTAATTAATTAGAAACATTTTTCTTATTTAATTAAATAACTTCAATTAATTAATCAAGAATGGCTTTCCATTTAATTAAATAACTTTGTTTAATTAATTAGAAGTAAGTACTTCATTTAATTAAATAATTTCGTTTAATTAATTAGACATACCTTTCCCATTTAACTAAGCTACATGAATCTAAACTAAAAATGCAAGATGTATGTAAAATATGAGCAAATGTGAGTATGAATTCTAGCAGCGATTCGATGCAAATTCTCTAAATTCATCTTCTCAAAATGAAGAGATGAGGGTCTCTTAAATAGGTTTTCTTAGAATCCATCAACTGTTGAGATCGATTTCAATCAACAGTCAGGATTAAAGGAGAAGTTCAGTCATAAAAGAAGATTCTCAAATTAAAGAGAGTTAAAAGATTTAAGTTGAGTAAAATAAGGAGTTAACTGATTCAATTTGAGTAGAAAAGGGAGTTAACTGATTTAATTCCTTTTTTATCAATAGTGAACTGAAAATTTTCCTTTTTTAACTCAAGAAAGATTTTGTTGAGATATTTAATTTAATAAAATGAGATATGCTCTGATAATTACTTTTTCTATTTAATTAAATAATCTTTAATTAATTAAAGACACTTTTCTTATTTAATTAAATAACTTCATTTAATTAATCAAGAATGGCTTCCCATTTAATTAAATACCTTTGTTTAATTAATTAGAAGTAAGTACTCCATTTAATTAAATAATTTCGTTTAATTAATTAGAAATACCTTTCTCATTTAATTAAGCTAGATGAATCTAAACTAAGAATGCAAGATGTATGTAAAATATGAGCAAATGTGAGTATGAATTCCAACAGTGATTCGATGCAAATTCTCCAAATTCATCCTCTCAAAATGAAGAGATGAGGGTCTCTTAAATAGCCTTTCCTGGAATCCATCAATGGTTGAGATTGATTTCAATCAACGGTCAGGATTAAAAGTGAAGTTCAGTCATAAAGAGAAATTTCGAAATTAAAGGGAGTTAACAGATTTAATTTGAGTAAAATAAGGAGCTAGCTGAATCAATTTGAGTAGAAAAAGGAGTTAACTGATTTAATTCTTTTTTTATCAATAGTGAACTAAGAATTTCCTTTTTTGAACTAAAATATGATTTTGTTGAGATATTTAATTTAATAAAATGAGATATGCTCTCATAATTACTTTTTCTATTTAATTAAATAATCTTTAATTAATTAGAGACACTTTTCTTATTTAATTAAATAACTCTATTTAATTAATCAGGAATGGCTTTCCATTTAATTAAATAACTTTGTTTAATTAATTAGAAGTAAGTACTCTATTTAATTAAATAATTTCATTTAATTAATTAGAAATACCTTTCCCATTTAATTAAGCTAGATGAATTTAAATTAAGAATGCAAGATATATGTAAAATATGAGCAAATGTGAGTATGAATTCCAATAGCGATTCGATGCAAATTTTCCAAATTCATCCTCTCAAAATAAAGAGATGAGGGTCTCTTAAATAGGCTTTCCTGGAATCCATCAACGGTTGAGATCGATTTGAATCAACGGTCAAGATTAAATGTGAAGTTCACTCATAAAAAGAGATTCCCAAATTAAAGGGTGTTAACAGATTTAATTTGAGTAAAATAAGGAGTTAACTGATTCAATTTGAGTAGAAAAAGGAATTAACTGATTTAATTCCTTTTTGATCAATAGTGAACTGGAAATTTCTTTTTTTGAACTGAAGAAGGATTTTGTTGAGATATTTAATTAAATAAAATGATATATGCTCTCATAATTACTTTTTGTATTTAATTAAATAGTCTTTAATTAATTAGAGACACTTTTCTTATTTAATTAAATAACTCAATTTAATTAATTAGGAATGGCTTCCCATTTAATTAAATAACTTTTTCTAATTAATTAGAAGTAAGTACTCCATTTAATTAAATAATTTTATTTAATTAATTAGAAATACCTTTCCCATTTAATTAAGCTAGATGAATCTAAACTAAGAATGCAAGATGTATGTAAAATATGAGCAAATATGAGTATGAATTCCAACAGCGATTCGATGCAAATTCTCCAAATCCATCCTCTCAAAATGAAGAGATGAGGGTCTCTTAAATAGGCTTTCCTGGAATCCATCAACGGTTGAGATCGATTTGAATCAACGGTCAGGATTAAATGTGAAGTTCACTCATAAAAAGAGATTCCCAAATTAAAGGGTGTTAACAGATTTAATTTGAGTAAAATAAGGAGTTAACTGATTCAATTTGAGTAGAAAAAAGAATTAACTGATTTAATTCCTTTTTGATCAATAGTGAACTGAAAATTTCTCTTTTCGAACTGAAGAAAGATTTTGTTGAGATATTTAATTTAATATATTGAAATATGGTCTCATAATTACTTTTTCTATTTAATTAAATAATCTTTAATTACTTAGAGACACTTTTCTTATTTAATTAAATAACTCTTTTTAATTAATCAGGAATGGCTTCTCATTTAATTAAATAATTTTGTTTAATTAATTAGAAGTAAGTACTCCATTTATTTAAATAATTTTGTTTAATTAATTAGAAATACCTTTTCCATTTAATTAAGCTAGATGAATCTAAACTAATAATGCAAGATGTATGTAAAATATGAGCAAATGTGAGTATGAATTCCAGCAACGATTCGATACAAATTTTTCAAATTCATCCTCTCAAAATGAAGAGATGAAGGTCTCTTAAATAGGCTTTCCTAGAATCCATCAACGTTTGAGATTGATTTCAATCAACGGTCAGGATTAAAGGTGAAGTTCAGTCATAAAGGGAGATTCTCAAATTAAAGGGAGTTAACATATTTAATTTGAGTAAAATAAAGAGTTAACTGATTCAATTTGAGTAGAAAAAGAAGTTAACTGATTTAATTCCTTTTTGATCAATAGTGAACTGAAAATTTCTGTTGTTGAACTGAAGAAGGATTTTGTTGAGATATTTAATTTAATAAAATGATATATGCTCTCATAATTACTTTTTCTATTTAATTAAATAATCTTTAATTAATTAGAGACACTTTTCTTATTTAATTAAATAACTCCATTTAATTAATCAGGAATGGCTTCCCATTTAATTAAATAACTTTGTTTAATTAATTAGAAGTAAGTACTCTATTTAATTAAATAATTTTATTTAATTAATTAGAAATACCTTTCTCGTTTAATTAAGCTAGATGAATCTAAACTACGAATGCAAGATGTATGTAAAATATGAACAAATGTGAGTATGAATTCCAATAGCGATTCGATGCAAATTCTTCAAATTCGTCCTCTCAAAATGAAGATATGAGGGTCTCTTAAATAGACTTTCCTAGAATCCATCAACGATTGAGATCGATTTCAATCAACGATCAAGATTAAAGGTGAAGTTCAATCATAAAGAGAGATTCTCAAATTAAAGAGAGTTAACAGATTTAATTTGAGTAAAATAAAGAGTTAACTGATTCAATTGGAGTAGGAAAAAAGAGTTAACTGATTTAATTCCTTTTTGATCAATAGTGAACTGAAAATTTTTCTTTTTGAAGTGAAGAAAGATTTTGTTGAGATATTTAATTTAGTAAAATGAGATATGCTCTCATAATTACTTTTTCTATTTAATTAAATAATCTTTAATTAATTAGAGACACTTTTCTTATTTAATTAAATAACTCCCTGGAGATGTTAATTTTTTCTTCTCAGTTCATAAGGGTGATTATACTAACAATCTCATGGAAGCTCAGGCTATTTTATATGATGTGGAACAATGTTGCTTGCGGGGATGGAGTAAGATTATCTGTGAGTCTGATTCCCAAGTGGTGATGAACATGCTTTCTTCGCAAGAGCTTGAGGATGTTAGTTGGCAGCTGGCCACTATTGTTAAGCAGATTATTTTCTTCTCTTCCTCTTTTTAGTTCATTAGGTTCACGTATATTCCTCGTGAATGGAATAGAACTACTGATTGTTTAGCCAAATGGGCATCTAGTCATGATTCGGGTTGGAATATTAGGGATAGGAAGCAACTGTCCTTTGAGATGGTGCAAGAATTTGATGATCTTCTTGCTCAGGATCGAGCTCCTTGTTGAGCTCTCCTTGTTGTATTCCTTTCTGTCTTATAAATTTTTACCTCTCTTTTTGCAATCAAGAATGGCTTCCCATTTAATTAAATAATTTTGTTTAATTAATTAGAAGTAAGTACTCCATTTAATTAAATAATTTCGTTTCATTAATTAGAAATACCTTTCTCATTTAATTAGGCTAGATGAATCTAAACTAAGAATGCAAGATGTATGTAAAATATGAGCAAATGTGAGTATGAATTCCAGCAGCGATTTGATTCAAATTTTCCAAATTCATCTTCTCAAAATGAAGAGATGAGGGTCTCTTAAATAGGCTTTCCTGGAATCCATCAACGGTTGAGATTGATTCCAATCAACGGTCAGGATTAAAGGTGAAGTTCTGTCATAAAGGGAGATTTCCAAATTAAAGGGAGTTAACAGATTTAATTTGAGTAAAATAAGGAGTTTACTTATTCAATTTGAGTAGAAAAAAGAGTTAATTAATTTAATTCCTTTTTTATCAATAGTGAACTGAAAATTTTCCTTTTTGAACTAAAGAAAGATTTTGTTGAGATATTTAATTTAATAAAATGAGATATGCTCTCATAATTATTTTTTCTATTTAATTAAATAATTTTTAATTAATTAGAGATATTTTTTTATTTAATTAAATAACTCCATTTAATTAATCAGGAATGGCTTCCCATTTAATTAAATAAATTTGTTTAATTAATTAGAAGTAAGTACTCAATTTAATTAAATAATTTCATTTAATTAATTAGAAATACCTTTCTCATTTAATTAAGCTAGATGAATCTAAACTAAGAATGCAAGATGTATGTAAAATATGAGCAAATGTGAGTATGAATTCCAACAGCGATTCGATGCAAATTCTTCAAATTCATCCTATCAAAATAAAGAGATGAGGTTCTCTTAAATAGACTTTCTTGGAATCCATCAACGGTTGAGATCGATTTCAATCAACGGTCAAGATTAAAGGTGAAGTTCAGTCATAAAGGGAGATTCTCAAATTAAAGGGAGTTAACAGATTTAATTTGAGTAAAATAAAGAGTTAACTGATTCAATTTGAGTAAAAAAAAGAGTTAACTAATTTAATTCTTTTTTTATCAATAGTGAATTGAAAATTTTCTTTTTTGAACTGAAGAAGGATTTTGTTGAGATATTTAATTTAATAAAATGAGATATGCTCTTATAATTACTTTTTCTATTTAATTAAATAAAGACACTTTTCTTATTTAATTAAATAATTTTATTTAATTAATTAGGAATGGCTTCCTATTTAATTAAATAACTTTTTTTAATCAATTAGAAGTAAGTACTCCATTTAATTAAATAATTTTGTTTAATTAATTAGAAATACCTTTCCCATTTAATTAAGCTAGATGAATCTAAACTAAGAATGCAAGATGTATGTAAAATATGAGCAAATGTGAGTATGAATTCCAGCAGCGATTCGATGCAAATTCTCCAAATTCATCCTCTCAAAATGAAGAGATGAGGGTCTTTTAAATAGACTTTCCTGAAATCCATCAACGGTCGAGATCGATTTCAATCAACGGTCAAGATTAAAGGTGAAGTTCAGTCATAAAGAGAGATTCTCAAATTAAAGGGAGTTAACAGATTTAATTTGAGTAAAATAAGGTGTTAACTGATTCAATTTGAATAGAAAAAGGAGTTAACTGATTTAATTCATTTTTAATCAATAGTGAACTGAAAATTTTTCTTTTTGAACTGAAGAAGAATTTTGTTGAGATATTTAATTTAATAAAATGAGATATGCTCTCATAATTACTTTTTCTATTTAATTAAATAATCTTTAATTAATTAGAGACACTTTTCTTATTTAATTAAATAACTCTATTTAATTAATCAGGAATGGCTTCCCATTTAATTAAATAACTTTGTTTAATTAATTAGAAGTAAGTACTCCATTTAATTAGATAATTTCGTTTAATTAATTAGAAATACCTTTCCCATTTAATTAAGCTAGATGAATCTAAACTAAGAATGCAAGATGTATGTAAAATATGAGCAAATGTGAGTATGAATTCCAGCAGCGATTCGATGCAAATTCTCCAAATTCATCCTCTCAAAATGAAGAGATGAGGGTCTCTTAAATAGACTTTCCTGAAATCCATCAACGGTTGAGATCGATTTCAATCAACGGTCAGGATTAAAGGTGAAGTTCAGTCATAAAGGGAGATTCTCAAATTAAAGGGAGTTAACAGATTTAATTTGAGTAAAATAAGGATTTAACTGATTCAATTTGAGTAGGAAAAAAGAGTTAACTGATTTAATTCCTTTTTTATCAATACTAAACTGGAAATTTCCCTTTTTGAACTGAAAAAAAATTTTGTTGAGATATTTAATTTAATAAAATGAGCTATGCTCTCATAATTACTTTTTCTATTTAATTAAATAATCTTAATTAATTAGAGACACTTTTCTTATTTATTAATCAGGAATGGCTTCCCATTTAATTAAATAACTTTGTTTAATTAATTAGAAGTAAGTACTCCATTTAATTAAATAATTTCGTTTAATTAATTAGAAATACCTTTCTCATTTAATTATGCTAGATGAATCTAAACCATTTAATTAATTAGAGACACTTTTCTTATTTAATTAATCAGGATTGGCTTCCCATTTATTTAAATAACTTTGTTTAATTAATTAGAAGTAAATACTCCATTTAATTAAATAATTTCGTTTAATTAATTAGAAATATCTTTCCCATTTAATTAAGCTAGATGAATCTAAACTAAGAATGCAAGATGTATTTAAAATATGAGCAAATGTGAGTATGAATTCCAGCAGCGATTCGATGCAAATTCTCGAAATTCATCCTCTCAAAATGAAGAGATGAGAGTCTCTTAAATAGACTTTCATGGAATCCATCAACGGTTGAGATCGATTTCAATCAACAGTCAGGATTAAAAGTGAAGTTCAGTCATAAAGGGAGATTTCCAAATTAAAGGGAGTTAACAGATTTAATTTGAGTAAAATAAGGAGTTAACTGATTCAATTTGAGTAGAAAAAGGAGTTAACTGATTTAATTCCTTTTTGATCAATAGTGAATTGAAAATTTTCCTTTTTGAACTGAAGAAGGATTTTGTTGAGATATTTAATTTAATAAAATGAAATATGCTCTCATAATTACTTTTTCTATTTAATTAAATAATTTTTAATTAATTAAAGACACTTTTCTTATTTAATTAAATAACTTTATTTAATTAATCAGGAATGGCTTCCCATTTAATTAAATAACTTTGTTTAATTAATTAGAAGTAAGTACTCCATTTAATTAAATAATTTCGTTTAATTAATAAGAAATACTTTTTCCATTTAATTAAATAATTACATTTAATTAATCAAGATAAGCGTATTTATTAAATTAAATAAATTTAATTCCATAGTACATTAGCCATAGGATATAATTATAATTTAATTAAAGTATAAATGCTTAATAGTTAAATTATAATTAAATCAAGTAGGTTTAATGCAACTAATATGAGTGAGTACTATAGGAATTAAATAAAAAATTTGATGAATGCATATTAGGGTTTTCTGCATCTGACAATTAAGTCAAGTAGCGAATAACAGAATGAGAATTGCCTATTAGAATAGGACTTTAGAAATTATCAGAAATAGACCAAAATTGGAATAATGGCAATGAGCTAATTTTGGGGTATTACAAAGAGGACATGTTTCATCAGTGAAGTCAATTGAATGTCATTCATTTAAGGAAAAAAAAAATAGACATGTTTCAATTTTTGGCATCATTCCAACATTTTACCAACAACAGGATATTTAACAATAGTGCCCACTGCCCACTGCCCACTGATGGCAGTTTTTATCAACACAAGACCAGAAGAGGTCTTTGGTGGTTCAAACCTTGAAAACTGTCTCATTTCAACTTGGTTTAATTAAGAGATTTCTCTGAGATTTTTTCTAAGATCAATCAAGAGAAGAATTGGTAATTTGTAGGACTGCTATGGGCAAAAACAAGTAGCAAGTAGTTTAGCTATATCCAAATTGTATCCGGGAGGAGAGGCTGAGAAGAGAAGCCAATGTTTAAGCCATTGAGCATGGGTGTTGGCTGAGAAGAGAAGCCAATGTTTAAGCCATTGAGCATGGGTGTTTCTGATTTTGGGCTAATCAACCGTCAAAATTTGGGTAGAAAAAAAAAACATTGTTGACATTAAGTCCTCTTCTGCCAAATTTACAATCTGAAAAGAAAAATCAAATACAAGACCGTTGCATGCTAAAACTTGGCAACTGCACCAAACACCATTGGAATTAGCTGGCTAAGACAAACATGAACCTTTGCACCTTTAAAGCTATTGGTTGGAACTTGGAACTAAGAAGAACTGAGTGGCTGAAATATTTCAGTTTCTCCCACTGCCGAAATATCTATCAAAACAGCAGTAAGTATTTAAATTATAATCAGTGTATATTATAATCAGATTATATACCTCCGCTTCAGATTATTTTTAAATTATCTGACACAAATTATGACGTGCACTCTCCACAATTTATGACGTGCACTCTCCACAATGGGAGATGCTAGGCAGAGCCCCTTTCTTCATGTGCAATGAAAGTGCTCTCCCTAGGCCACCGGCCTTTCTTATCACCGATTGACCGCACCCAGGTAAGTATTCTTTAACACTTCCCCTCCCCTCTTTTTTATACTGCGTCTTCTCCCCTGATTCCTTCTCCTCGCGCATGTGGGATCAATAGCAGTGCCCCTAAATCAGTACTTTTTCTAGCAGACCTTATTTACTCTATTGACCAGCGCTGTCTACATGTAGTACGTCCACTGTGCACCCTCGAGCAGCTCAATCCTTGAAAACCTGTCTCATTTCAAGTGGCTGTCATTGGGAGAATTATGTTTAGGATTTGGCAATGTGTAGATAATTCTGGTTTTGGTGCCTTCAGTATCAATGTCTACTAATGAATATTACCTGATGTAGTGCCTATGGCATCTTGCATGTCATCTTGCCATTTTAGTGGGCCAGATCTAGTAGTTCGACAGAAATGGAGTCCACCAAAGCAAAGAAAATAACTATGGAGTATAACACGAGGGGAAGACGCATAACCTCAATATATGGGAGGAGGAAGGGGCATCTAAAATATCAGCTTTTTCTCTGCTAGCAATGGCTAGGCCTGAACCTGAAGAGGACAATGAAATTCTAGATAAGCTAGTTTCGGAAATAGTACAAATCGATGTTTACCATTTGCTTCTAGGATGGCTCTACCAGCTTGACAGAAATCCATTCATTCACCACAGCAAAGAAAATACCTATGAAGTACAACACAAATCTAAAATGTCAGCCTTGTCTCGTACAGGCTTGAGCAACACCTACCAATTTTTTTGCAATTCCAAATTAACAAAGTAAACGAGCAACTTCATTGTGGTACTCAAACTGAATATTTTGATATTTCAAATGAACGAGGGAAACGAACCAAAGTGCCGCCCAAAACTTTATTGCTGGAAAGTAGATTTACCCAAATCAAAATTGCGCCCAAATTGTAAATGAAAAGACGATTCTAATCTATTTTCCACGCTCAAGTGATGAATAATTAGGCTAATTTTTAAGGCAAACTGAAACCGTGCACGAAGCGATACAGACGCCCCTGTATTCTGCTTTGTCCAAGCCAATGAAGAGCTTCGAAAAAGTCAAAATAAAGTGCCAAAAAAGGATGCCAAGGGGCGGAGGATGGGCGATCGCTGATAACAACACAATTTGCAACAGATACCAAAGAATGGACGGTCGCTGATATGAACACAATTCGCATCAAATACCAACTCCAAGTCGATTTCCACTCTTAAAAAGTCCTAGTTTGTCGCCTAGATGTTAGAAAATTGAACCCAACAAATTATAATGAATGCCAAATAACTAGCTCGGAATTTCAGATTCTAGTTTTGAACGCATAGATTGATTGACAGTCATTAAATTCTGGGCAAAATCGACTAGCAATGAATGTCTATTGCACCATAAATCAGAAATTTGCGCCAGAGTAGAGGTCATTTTACGGATGTTTCGTGACAGAAATATCACTTGTGATCTGCACGTGCAAAGGATCCAAAATACTAACAAAGATATTGCTTGACCTTAGCACGTTAATTTGCACGTTAATATGTAAGTACTTGATGAGTCATTGAGCAAATGAACACCCTTCAATGTCCTCTTAGATTAACTATCCAGTAAGATTCCAATGCCTTTCTTGCGAGTGTTGACACACCTTTGCAAACATTTAAATGCCATAAAATAATAGCACCGTCTTTGCAAAGAACACATGCCAGACCTAAATACTAGCAAGTATTTTAAACGCCAAAGAATGTTGAAATTCCAACACCTTTGATAGCACATGGCCTGTAATGTAAAATTTGCAGCTTCTATAGAAAAAGAAATGAGCCAAACACTAAAGCTCTGCTAGTTGCGCGCCAAATGTTGGCCGAAAAAATCGTGGATCGGCTAAATCAAATCAGATTTATACCAAAAGAAGCATGAATTTGATGCAAAAATGATGCCTGAACATTGGGACTATTTTGTTGGTCGAACCACTGTGATTGTAAATTGATGTCAGATATGAGTCGACTGCGGCCAAAAAGGTAGGATCATGACCTTCACAGTGCAAATTTCAAATGGCCTCCCCATCATCTTAATGCAGATTGTGTGAGAAATATAAATTTAAATTTAAAATTAATACTCACAACTTTAAATCTAAAAATTTGCTTGGCACTTAAAAAGTGCTTAGCACTTGAAAGTGCCGAGTGAGAGGGAATAGGTGCTGAGTGAACTCAGCACAGAAAGGAGCTCGGCATTTGAAAGGTCGGCAGCAATAGATGCCGAGTATGTTCGGCTCCAAAGAAAATGCTCGGCAACAATAGATGCTGAGTGAGCTCGGCTCCAACTAAAGTTTATAACTTAGAAAATTCCAACGTGAATGCATTCACCATTAAAACCAGAGAGCCAAAGCTTTAACCTTTCAACCAAGTTTCTCAAATACAACATACAAAGGAAGATCAATAGATTTAAGTATGCTTGCTTTCTTTCTATTCAAACTTTCATTAAACTATTACAAAATTTGGAAGCATTCGGCTTCAACCAGAAAAAACTTAAAATAACCCTAAACTGATAATACTTCAAACTTCAATAAACTTTTAAACCTGCAACTCTAATGGCTGCATACAAAGGTGCCTGGAGCAATCATTGCTTCAACAGGACAAAACCAAACAACAACAAACTTACTGAGTGAGGAAAGGAAACACGTGCAACTGTAGGCACAAACTTCTTTCCTTCTTCCTTCTCTGCTTAGCTCTGCAACTTCTCTCTGATCTGCTTGATCTGCAAACTCTGCTTAATGAATGAATGTAGAAACATTCCTTTTGTCTTCTGACCTAAAACGTTTTTCCCTCTCATTTCCAAATTCGAAAATCTCACCTACCATATTCATGTTTTTCTATCTGTTCTGTTGGTCGTCAGGTGGTAGGTGGGCGTTTGGCTCCAGAGGCAAGACAACCACCGTATTAAATTTTTCGACAGATTGAAGAGCAAGCAAAATATTGCAAATAATATAGTCGATGTTGCTCCAAATTCTAGAAGCTAGTAGGTTAAAGCAGACAAAAATATTGAAATGATAAATATATTGAGTGCAAAGGCTTACACATCATTTTTGACTTTTTTTTCTTAGATCTTTCGAATATTTGAACGTGTGAAGGAAATGCCTGCCAAGCTTATCTAACAAAACCTGAATGTAATGACATTGAGCAGATTTCTTCAAATATTCTCGCAACCTTTCAAAATCTCCTCAAAATCTTTGTAAAATTTTGTTAATTATTGTTAGTTGGACAGCTGTTATTTCTGGCCCGGAAATAGCAGCACTATTTATGGGTAGCTTGGACAGCTGTTCGTCCTTATCTATGAATAGCGGTTGTATTTATGGGTGGTTTGGACAGCTGTTTGTCCACTTGCCAAAAATTAATAAATGGTTATTATTTACTAATTTTAGTGATTCCTTTTGGACACTTTGCAACCAATTCTATTATTGGCTGTCGAGTTGTCTTAATCTCAGTCGTTGGTTAGATTTAATCTCGGTCATTGGTTTACCAATAGGAGTAGTATAGAAAGGGGTCATTGGGTCATTTGGATGGGGAGAAGCGAAAAGCTTTGGTGAAGTAATTTGCAGTGTTAGCAAACAGTCTTGCAGTGTTAGCAAGGGCACATTGAAGAAGCTTTCGTGAAGCAGTTTGCAGTGTTAGCAAACAATCTTGCAGTGTTAGCAAGGGCAAAGAAAGAAGCTTTGGGAGAAACGTTTGCAGTGTTAGCAAACAGTCTTACAGTGTTAGCAAGGGCGCAGTGTTAGCGCAGGGATAGCAGTGAGGAATATCAGCGGGAGAAATTAGGAGGTTGTCGGAGTTCTGCCAGTGTGAGGCAAGGAATTTTGTATCTCTTGATTTGCTGAAGTTTAATATAATTTCTCATCTGTAGAACTGGTTTTCCCTTAGGGGTTTTTCCAGGGACAATTTGTCCGAAAATATTGTGTTGATTGTGTTGCGCATTTCTTTCCGTATTTTAAATGAAGTTGCAGTTGTGTTATTTTTCGATATTAGCTGGGAATTTATTTTTCAGCAGTTTAATAATCATTTGTGATAGGAGATTAATAATCACAATAGTTTGATTTTTCACAAATTTCTCCAAATCTTCTAAAAATATCTAAAAATATTTAATGCCTCCATACATTTGAACATGAAAGACTTTACCTGATTATTGCTTATTTATGCCGACTTTGTATAATTTCACATTGATTTCGTTGATTTTTCCATAAATCTTATGTAAATATCTACAAAATTAAAAGCTAGAAAACAACAATAATGAGATTATTTATAAAAAAACATTTACCAATATAGTGTGCAAAGGATTAGAGACATCAAACTTTGCAATTTTTTTCCCTCGGATCCTTCAAATGTTTGCATGTGAGCAGGAAATGTCTGCCGATCTTGCTTGACAAAGCCTGAATGTAATGACATAAGCAGATTTCTTCCAATATAGTCACAGGCTTGCGAAAAATCCCCCAAATCTTTGTAAAGTTTTGCAAATCTTCTGTAAACATCTGCAAGTATTTGATACATTTGTACATATGAAGGCATAAACGCATATATTTGCAAAGATCAAAAAAGTTTTGCCAGATTATTGGTAAACTCTGCCAACTTTGGACGATTTCACACTGATTTTGGTCAATTCTCCCCAAATCTTGGCTAAATTTCTGAAAAAAAATTGATGCGTCTGTAGATTTGATTAAAAATGCAAAGATCAAAACAACGTTGACAATAGATCCATTTTGAACAATCGCTGCGGTGCGGGCGTTCCATTAGATGAAGTTTCTGAATTCCCGGTATTGTTATTGGTATGATAGAGTTCTGATCAGCGGTCTGTGCAATCGGCGTACAACCGGCCCCGTGTGTGTAATATCCCACCTTTATAGTGTGCTCTAAACATAAACCATATATATATAGGAGGGCATGACCCTGTTAAATGCAACATTATTTTAACAGGGTCTGTTCTGAAGGTTGTAGAATGTTCTCTGCATATCAAACTTAGATAAGCACCACAAATCTGATCTGACAGATTCATTGACCTTGTTCATGAACAGCATCTAAAAACAAGAAACCGATACACAGTCAGTTTATTATGTGAGTTCCAGGGTGTAATGTCCCTTTTCAATTCGTATATTGGCCAATGTATATAAACTGCTAATAAAGAAAACAAGTAGCTTTAGTTATATCAGAATTGTGCTGAGGAGCCTACTTTCAATTCGTTTATTGACCAATGTGTATAAACTGCTAATAGAGAAAACAAGTGGCTTTAGTTATATCAGAATTGTGCTGAGGAGCCTGCTTGGGTTGGGAGGTCCATAGTCTCCTCACTTCAATCCCGCTTTAATGTTTCACAGAAAGTAAATGATTAAGAAATCAAATGATAAATGGCACTGTCATTGGAGGAGAGATTATAATGATAAATGGCACCGTCATTAGAGGAGAGATTAAAATGAAAAAGGGCACCAGCATTTCCTTCAATCCGTGAATCCATACACGTTTCCTACCACATCATTTTCTTCCATTGCCAGGCATTTGCAATCAAGAAATCTCCCTATTTCAAATTATAGTTATAAATTTCCAAGAAAATTCGGAGATATAATTTGACATTCAGATGATTATTTGGTGCACTAGTAAGTATAATTTCAAAATCGATCTGAAGTTCTCCGTGCAGAATTAAGTTAGTTACACACCGCTCCCTCAACGAAATAGTAGATTTTAGCTTATCATTAGAATTGAGTGGGGGCCGCGCGGACGCGAGCCCCCTCTGTCACAAATTATGACGTGCACTCTCCATAGTGGGAGATGCTAGGCAGAGCCCCCTTCTTTATGTGCAATGAAGGTGCTCTCCCTAGGTCATCGGCCTTCTTGATCACCGATTGACCCCGCCCAGGTAAGTATGCTTTGAAAAGTGCCCTCGCCCTCTTTCTTATACTGCCTCTTCTCCCCTGTTTCCTTCTGCTCATGCATGTGGGATCAAAAGCACCGTCATTAAATCATGTAAACAGAATAACGACAACATTTACTCTATTGGGCAGCCTAGCAGTAGCAGCTCTATCTCCATGTATTGCAGAGTACATAAAACAATCAAAAGAAATTACCGTCACCATTTACTCTATTGAATTCGACGGGCAAGATTGAATGAACTTCACTTGATGCATTAAAATTTGCAAATAGCAAGTCGATCTCCAGATTCTCCTCACGCTTTATAGTCCGACTTTGTTGCCTAGATATCAATTAGCAAATTATGAGAAATGTCAAATGCCAAATAACAAGCATGGAATTTTAGATTCTTGCTTTGGAAGACTGATTGACGCAGAATTCAAGGCAAAAATGACTAACAGTAAATGCACTAAAACATAAGAATTTTTTGTCGAAATAAGGTCGTCTTACTGATGCTTCGTGACACAAATAACACTTGCGATCTGCACAAAGGTTTCTACAGCTTGGAAACGATCCACCTTGAAAAATTAAAGTTTAGGTGCTTGATGAGATGTTCAAATGAAACACAAAGGCAAATGAATGCCCTCGTAGATTTGACCATCCGGCAGGACTCCAGGGCCTTTCCTGCAAGTGTTCACACACCTTTACAATCATTAAAATGCTACAAAGTATCAAACACCGTCTTAGCAAATAAAACATGCTGGATTTAAATGCTAGGAAGCATTATAAATACCAAATAAATGTTGAAATTCCAACACCTTTCACACGCATAGGAGCACGTGGCTTGTATTTCGAAATTTGCAGGTTTTGAAGGAGAAATAAGCAAAGATCCTGTCGTAAACAATAAATCTTTTCCATATGCACGCCAAATGTTGGCCAAAAAACCTACAAATAGGCCAAATTAAATTAGATTCATGCCAAAAGAAATGGATATTGCAGGTCATGAAGTCGATGCAAAGATGATGCCACTGTAAATTGACGACAGACATGAGTCAACCACTGCCAGAAAGATAGATCTGCACCAATACAACATTCACAGTGCAAATTTCGAAGGACCTCTCCGTCGTCCTCATACAGAATGAAGAGCAACCCAAATTTTGCTAAAAAAACCAATCGCACCCCAAAATTTGAAATTTACCAGGCTAAAGCCGGACAAACAACAATATCAAAATGATCAGAAAATGTATCTACAAATATTGAGTGAAGGATTCAAGACGTGCACTTTTGCAATTGTTTCTCAGATCTTTCAATTATCAGCATGTAAGGAGGATATATCTGCCAATTTTGCTTGAGAAAGCCTGAATTTTATATAATTTAGCAGGTTTCTTCGAATAGTTTCAAGTATTTGCATGTAAGGAGGAAGTAGATCTGTTAATTTTGCTTGACAAGTGTAGGAGGTGGATGGAGTGGATAATTGACAAACATGAATGCAACGATAAACATTCAAATCAATAAGCAAAACAAAAAGACTCATTAAACTGTGCTACAGCACTTCATACTCATTAACATAACTAAAATCTATTACAAATCCTTAGGATGCTACAGCATTTGATCAACTCATGATCCACAATGATCAGATAAATATCTGATGCCTAAATCCTTACATAATGTCTCTATTTATAGAGGACTAGGAACAATCTAGATTGTAAACTATTATTCAAATTACATGTGAATAATATAAGAGATGGTGCTGGAAACTTCCATATTAAATATGGTAGTTGGGAGTCTGCATGGTTGGTAGTGGCCAGTAGAAAACAGCTTTTATTGTTCTTAATATAGTCTGACTACCGATAGTTTGGTGGTAAAAATTATGATCTACCAACACTCGCCTCTAATTTCTACCACAAATTACATCAAACTTCACAATATTCATTTTATCACTTAAATATTCAAATTGTTGTCTTGACCATAATGCCTTCATGATTATATATGCAAATCTTCAAACTTAATAACTACAACTATATTCTTCATATGATGTCTACAAACCTTTTGCTCTTTTTACTATAATAATCAGCAATTTTTCTTTTTTTTGAGCATTCTAGGTTGTGGCCTTCTACAATCTGCTATCGAGTAAAACCTTACTGATATCCACCAATGATTGCTCCAACAACTTCAAAATGCAATCATGGGTCTTCGACTGTGATGCCAATATTCCTTGATCAAATCAACCAATGTCTCCCACGGATCTATCTACTACAACAGGAAATAATGGTCTTCTTTCAACAATACAATTTTGAACAGCTTTCATTTGTCACAAATGGTGACATGGTTGCCCTTCCTTGACTTGAGTCACAATCTTTCTTCATCCATCACAAATGGTGACAAGATCCATTGACAACCTTGCTTCATCTGTCATAAATGGTGACAAGATCCACTAGAAATCTTGATTAGCTTCATCTATCACAAATGGTGATAGGATCTCTGCTTAATCTTCAAAAAATTTGATCATACAAGACCACCCAAGATCTTAATATGCTCTGATACCAGTTGTAGGAGGTGGATGGAGTGGATAATAGACAAACACGAATGCAACGATAAACATTCAAATCAATAAGCAAAACACAAAGATTCATCAAACTGTGCTACAACACTTTATACTCATTAACATAACTAAAATATATTACAAATCCTTAGAATGCTACAACATTCTATCCACTCATGATCCACAATGACCAGATAAATATATGATGCCTAAATCCTTACATAATGCCTCTATTTATAGAGGACTGGGAACAATCTAGATTGTAAACTATTATTCAAATTACATGTGAATAATATGACAAATGGTGCTGGAAACTTCCATATTAAATATGGTAGTCAGGTGTCTGCATGGTTGATAGTGGCTGATAGAAAACAACTTTTATTGTTTTTAATATAGTTTGTCGATAGTTTGGTGGTAGAAATTATGATCTACCAACAACAAGGCCTGAATTTAATGAAATTTAGTAGATTTCTTCAACTATTTTTACAACCTTGAAACTATCCCTTGTGTTTGTGGGAAATTTTACAAATCACTACAATTTTTCTATAAACAACTGAAGCTTATTGATGCCTTTGAAAATTTGAAGACATATATTTCTAAAGATTTGGAGAAAATATTGCAATTTCTCCTCAAATCGTTCAAGTATATGCATGTAGAGAGGAACTATCTGATAATTTTGCTTGACAAAGCCTTAATTTAAAGAAACTTAGCAGATCTCTTCCAATGGTTTTACTACCTTGCAAATATTCTTCAAGTCTCTGGAAAATCTTTACAAATCAATATAAATTCTGAGATAAACGTCATGAACAAATTAGAACAAATTATATGTAAACAAAAGTGCCACTACTTCTTACTATATTGTGAAGCCTAGTAGTAGTAGCTCTGTCTCCATGTATTGTACAGTAAAACAAACGGAAGGAATGATAAGGGCTTCAAACACAATTATTGTCTTTTAAAAAAATTAAGACAACCATCATAACCCATAATATAATTATTATATAGATATATTTAAATTTAGATTTGGTGGTGGCAAGGAAGAGCTTATAGGACTTTGACTTTCAAGAAAGTGATTTTTTTGTAAAATGACAAAAAGTAGATCATTAATGATTGTAAAAGAATTTTTAAACTAATATTTAACATTTTTTAGGTAATAATTTATTGTAAATTATATTTCTTAAGATCAAGCATAAACTAGACATTCAATCTTATGAATGAAATTAAAAAATTCATGAAAAAGATATTTTCAAGTGCCTACATGTTTGTTGGTAAATAGATTTGTCACTTGAAAATGGCCCAACGAAGTGTATGTGGCAAACTATTCACAATAGTTGGATAGGCCCTTAACGTGCGGTCTTCCTCTATGTTTAAAGGGGTAGCTCCCTCGTATGATATAATTTTGAAGATTTTTAGAAAAATGAAATTAAACTTTAAAAGATCAAGAGAAAGCCATTGATGACATATGCACCAGACGAATTCAAAGCTTTCCTGGACTAACTTAAACTGCTAATTACAACAATCAAGATCTACGTTTGAGAATTATCACTAGCACAATATTGATCCAAAGATTCATAAACATCTACACAATACCATGAAAATGTCACTACAAAGAGAATCAATATTTCTAACAATTTAGATTTGAAAGAAGAGAACTCAAATTGCACATTCCTTTATTTTCTTGCACCAGAACTTGAGAGGAATTTTTTGATTACAAAGACAAAATTTGTACACACTTTCCAAATATTATCTTCTAATCAAAATTTTAGCATAGTGTTCCCTTTTTCTAAAGTCCAAAAAGTCCCTTTACAAAGCCAAAAATGACTCCTTATATAGACATGGAGGTTAAGAACTACTCTTTCGTGGTTAATAACTACCTCCAAAATACATATTTTAGGAGAGGTTAATTAACCTCTACGTGAAATTAACCAAGTATGACTTGAAACCTAGACCCTACACCTTTCGAGGGGAAGATTGAATAATCAATCCTTGTTGATCTCCTTTTGATATTTGAATGATTTATTCAAGTTACGTCACTTTATTAATGAACGCATATCCTTCTTTTCATGAAGAGATCAAGAGCATGTACGAGTGCACTGAATACTAACTTTATGTTCACACTTTCTCCAATTGTGCTTATATCTACCAGCTGTGTTTTTCTTTCATGATGACATCTATTGAAAGGTTGGCCCTTATATAGACACAAGTACCAAAATTCTCATTTGTCTTGCAATTATCACATATTGTGTGAAAGTATCTCATAGCATTCCATTGAAACAATTAGGTGCCCGATCTATAATTTGATTCATGCCTCCACACATATTTGATAAAATTTGATGAACTTTATATTCATGCAATTACTTCATCCCCAAGAGATGGGATTTTATTGACTAATTCCAATGCATTGACTTCAGCTACCTGTTCATGTAAGAAATGTGCCCTTCCTCTATAGTTTTGATGTAATTATGCAATGGTGAACATATTCTCACAATCCATCCTTATCCTTGACATATATGTATCCTCCTTGAGACATTGTTTTAGATATATTAGATGCTTTGTCAATATGGAGGGGATACTCAATTTGTGGAGTCCAAGATTACATCTCATCACATTATATCTTATGCTCAAACATTAACATCTATTTGGCACTTTCTCATGTTTTTCATCATCCTTGTGCAAGACAACACTTCCTCCTTGGCACGCATTGAGTTAGTGATGGTCTATTCCTCGTGATTGCATGATCTATTTGACTTCTTCCTTTGTGTAACCCATTCATAAGGCATAAATGAATATATCTTATGCTCTACCCATCATATTCATTCCACATCTTGTAATGATTCTCGATATGTCTTTGCAGTCTATTCCTTCCATTAGTGTTGAGTGTTTCAAACATCTGCCACCCACTCCAATTTGAACACTTTAATATGCTATAAATGCCTCACTTAATAGTGTCTTCTCTAACAATGCTCTATAAGTCGAATCAAGGATGGAAAATGAGTTTTAACTCACCAGAGAATTTGAATGCTCTTTTCCAAACTGCATACATTAACTATATATTTGTATCTGGAGTTTGCATAAAATATTTTGATAAGGACCATGTGGTTTATCTTGCATTCATGATTGAAGATTAAATCAAACACTTCCTGCTCATCCTCTTGAAACTTAACTCCCAAATTCTTAACTATATATGTAGTTATCGCTTATATTGTGAGGCAGATAAAACAAGTGAATGAGAATTCAGGTAATGCAATGCCACCTATGTGCAAATTGGAGGTGAAGTGTAGATTGTGCATGCCCTCCAAAACTCCAAGCTCTCTCCCACTGAAGGCTTTAAATCTTTCATTTGTGCATGATTATTGTATCTCACGGTTTACATAATCATTTTATCTCACTTCTAAGGGGTTCAATGATCACATTCCAATTGCACACTTCATCAAACAAGTTAGATCCAATCCCATGTGCTTTTTCAATGGTTTTTGAATCTCCTTTGGAAGAACACCTAATATTACTTCACTTCTATCAATCTCATGCGGTGACCTCTCTATCAAGGCATTGAAACAAATGATTCAGGCCTCCCTTCACTGTGGCACCTCTTTGAGCTTTCTTCATTCCACATGGGCGTGATGTCCTCCAATTCCAACACGATGATTGTGTTCTCCCAACATATATGTAAACCACTGCTTGTGCAACAATATAAGTGGCGATGATAGCCAATGCATTGAACATGATGCTAATCATCTTCTTACAGAGATATTGGGCATTCCATGGGAGAAATATAAAGCTCATTGGAGAAAGTGTGGTGCTATATCTTCTATGTAAAACAACTTTCTCCATCCCCACATGATGGATAATTTGCAAGCCTTGTTGATGCTTGTCTTTTGAATGAAAGTTAGAAAATCTTATTAACCAATATCACAGTGTGTTGGTGTAAATATGTATTTACTATTTACACTTACTTAAGTTTACTTAGGTTAATGCATATTTTTATTATTTATTTATTAGCCACCTAGGAGTATGTGCACTCTTGTGATTTGTCATGTTGACAACATTGGAGTTTGCACCTATTTTATGCACATGGTGTCTACAACCTTGTCATTCTTATCCACTCATCTAGAATGATGGATAAGGCATGTGCTTAGTTGTCATGATGCTTATCTTATCTCCTAGTTCTTTTCTATTGACATTCTAGGTGCTTCCTAAGAGGCCTTTATATATAGGCACTCCTAGTGTACTCTTAACATGGCATATTGAGTATATTGTCATTCTAATCATACTCTCTCTCTCTCTCTCTCTCTCTCTCTCTCTCTCGGTCTACAGTTGTGCTTGTTTTTGAGTTCTTAGTTCTTGGGTGAATTTTGCCCTTAGGCAAATTCTTACATGGTATCAGAGGTATACCAAATTCTTACATGGTATCAGAGCCATACCGAATTCTTACATGGTATCAGAGCTCTTGGAGATTTTCTCATCACATAGCCATTCAAGACCATTGTTGCTTCAACACCTTAGCCCAATTCGGAGTATTGCAGATATTGGGAGCATCTAGAACTAGAGCTGACCTTGCCATTGTGTCTGGAATGTTGATTCAATGAAAATCGGCTATAAAGTTGCCTACCCTAGGCCAAAGTCGATTGTGAGGCAATTTTTTTTGCAAACCAATACGCGAAGGACTGATTTGCAGCATTGGTATGATCATTTCATATCTATACATTTAATTTTTAGATCTGCATTTTTTTCATTTGCATCTCTGCTATTTTTTTTAGATCTGCATTATTTTTCGAAAAAAATTGGCCATAAGGCCATAGGAGAGATTTTTTGCAGGTGAATATTGGAGCTTGGTGGTGCAAACAAATGTTTGCATCACATTTAGAAGGTAAAAAATCCCCAGATCAGATTTTGTTTTATCCAAATCAGACAACTGAGGCAAAATCTAGAGCCATTTGATTTTTGGAGGCATAGTGACGATTCAAAAAAAAAATAGCATCAGCGATTTTCAAACAGCGATATCTCCCTCATATGGACTCCTTTTTGTGAGTATTTTTTTTTTTTTTTTGGGGTAGGATTTCGTGATCTACACATTGGTGTAGGTGGTTTGAGATCCATGTTTCTAAATTTTTTTGCAACTTGCAAATCTCGATTTTTGCCACTTAAAATGCTTAGTATGGGCTCATCTGGACTCCAAATCAAGTTCCATTTTTTTTGAAAGTGCATAATTTTTGTCTACCTTCCAGATTTGCAATTAGATTATAGGTTTTGTAGACAGAAATACTACTTTCAGAAGTAGGCCCTAAATTGGCAAGTGGCTATCAAGTGCCTAAATCATTCATTAGGGGGAGTTCTTTGATTTTTTGGTGGTTCATTGATTGATCTCATGGAGTCTTGTCAGGTTTGTTAGTCTAGTATTAGACCATAGTTGACAACAAAGAACTATCACAAATGGAGCACTTTGATAGTTGATCATCTAAGAGAACATCCAGAATTGCTTCATTATCTCTATACATTGCCACCACATTTTAATTGGACACATGTTGTAAACCTTCGTCGCTTTCTATCTAAAAAGTATGACAAAGGAATCTTTTGCTCCTCTTAGATTGGCACATTTTCCTTATGATATTTGGATGTCTATTTGGGAAGCATATGGAGATCCATGTGTTCCTCCATCTCTACAGGACATTTTACATCCAGTCACTCTAGCTATGGTTTCTTCAACTCTAGATGAGATCACACCTCCAACTCTTGTTGCTCCTACTTATTCCATTATAGCCACAGATGCTTCGAATTCAGTGCAGTAGGAACCTTTATCACCTCTAGCTCCTGTTGCTCCTACTGATCTAATTTCAGCCATAGATGCTTCAAATTCAGTGCAGCAGGACCATTTACGTCTTCGTACTCTACCTTCATGTGATGAATTCCTTCCTGCCCTTACAGGCCTGTTCATGGAGTCTCACATTGAAGATGTGGGAGACATTCTTGATGACATTTGTCTTCTTTTTGAGGCAGATACTTCATCCTTTGCCGTAGTGATAGATTCATGTACTTCAACACTACAGGGTACACAAGGTCTTCCAGATGATGATTTCTTGCTAGAAATTTCAGCTCTGTTCTTGGAGTCACACACAGTGGATATGGGAGACTTTTATGATGATTTATCACTTCTCTTTGCTGAGGAGGATTATTCTACAATTTTTGTGAGGGCCCACTCTGACCCTCAAGTACATTCTCTACATGATCAATTCTTTCAGGTTGGCATGATTGTGGATTCTTATGTTCAGCATCTGCAGGAGGTCTCTTTCACATTTGAGAAGATTGTTGGTTTCCTGAAGTAGGTTCTACCACACTCCTTGTTCAATATGCACTTCTTCTCAGCATTTTTGGAGGAAGCCATCATCATTATTGACACAGAGACACTTGAATAGGTTTCAGAGACACCGTTCATCTTAGAGATTCCTTCTCCATATTGGGGATGCATCTCCTTTGTACCCTTACATTTGTTTCTTCCAAAAGGGAAGAACATCATTCAATGGTCATCAATTAGCTTCTATATCAAAGCATTTCTCACTGATCGACACACTACTTTTCGAGGGGGGACTACCTCGTCTCCTTCTTCTCCTTTTTGGGGGGGACTTTTTCCTCTTAGGGGGTTTTGTCCTTCTCCATTTTTCTCTTGTATATACTGGATGTATGTCATAATGGGGGGATCTTGATTACTCCATCCATCCATGCATCCCTTTTCATCTCTCTTTTTGGGGGAGGGTTTTGCCCATGAGATTTTCCCTCTTTCTCCACTTTATGAGAGATTTCATTTGCATTTGCATTTCATTATGTACATGGGTACCTAACATGGCCTAGTAGTTGGGACCCATCATGCATTTCATCCTAGTTTTTCGTAAGCTTAAGGGCATTCCCCTAAGTTGCACTTAATGGGGGGTGTTGGTGTAAATACGTATTTACTATTTACACTTACTTAAGTTTACTTAGGTTTATGCATATTTTTATTATTTATTTATTAGCCACCTAGGAGTATGTGCACTCTTGTGAGTTGTCATGTTGACAACATTGGAGTTTGCACCTCTTTTATGCACATGGTGTCTACAACCTTGTCATTCTTATCCACTCATCTAGAATGATGGATTAGGCATGTACTTAGTTGTCATGATACTTATCTTATCTCCTAGTTCTTTCTAGAGACATTCTAGGTGCTTCCTAAAAGGCCTTTATATACAAGCACTCCTAGTGTACTCTTAACATGGCATATTGAATATACCGTCATTCTGATCATACTCTCTCTCTCTCTTGGTCTACAATTTTGCTTGTGCTTGAGTTCTTAGTTCCTAGGTGAATTTTGCCCTTAGGCAAATTCTTACATGGTATCAAAGCTATACCAAATTCTTACATGGTATCAGAGCCATACCAAATTCTTACACAGTGTCATTCTATCGAAAAGTTCATGGGCCTATCTATACTACCCAACGCATGCCATAATGAATTCCAGAACTTTAATCCCTTTGTTTGAATGATACATGAAGTGAAATTTAGGGTGTCAAAACCATCAAAAGCACAAATTACCAATTCCTTAACATCATTTAATGTCATTGTGAGCTAGATAGCGGTCATCTTTTGGTGATTTCCATTGGGCTGGACTTGTTATTATACTAACCCACAGATGGCTCGCTTCTTAATACAATTCTTGTGTGCTTTAAAGGAATTCTATCAAACAGTTCATGTACTTGGCCATGGTCCAGTTGAGGATGAAAAATTCAAATCAAACAACTCTTGTGCCAATCACAAGTTTCATACTTGAGCCAATGGTTTCCTTAGACCAGCATACTGCTCCACCAAGTCTTTTACATGTTCATATCTATAAGTTAAAAAGAACCATAACCATCAGAAATGTAGAAATTGATCATGTATCCTTGAAATTGTTTGTGGATGCCACTCATCGATGCCAATGCTTAGGAGTTGATCAAAACTAGAAAGATGTATAACTTTCCTTGATGGGAACAGACCTTAATACTCATGCGATGTTTGATGAGGGACCAAAGACTCTGGTATTTTAAACTTTAACTAGTTTCTCAAACATGTCTGACCTTTAGCACACATTTTTTAATATATTCCAATGTAGATACTTGATATCCTTGTGAAGGTGTTGGGAGCTTGTCAGCCAGGCGTGTGAGCTGCAACATTCCATGAGATTGGCATGCCTTATCTGTGATTCCATATCCTATTCATGGTTCTATCATTCTTGAGTGTATACATGTCTTTGAGGAACATCCATCCTATTGCTGTAATGAAATATTGTCTTGATAAACAAGTCAGTGGCTTATACCCATTGTCTTTGTCTTTCATTTTCTTTACTTTTATCAACTGAAAGGTTAATAACCATCTCAAAAATATGTGTTTTAAGCTTCTAATCTTAACCTTTTTGGATGAGAAGTTAAGGTTAATGGTTCGAAATACATGTTTTGGAAATTTATCTTCACCTCTTTTTGATGGAGAGGTTAAGATTTCAAAGTGAAACACATGTTTTGGACCCCAAACCTTAACCATTTTAAAGGTTAATGGTTAATGTTTTGGTTGAAAATACGTATTTCGATGTCTTTCATTAACCATTGATAATTTTAGACTCAAGAATCAGAATTCAAAAATTCAAAAGGTGGAACAGAGCTGGGAACAAGCCAAAGATATTTGAAGGGTGAAATTTCTTTAAAACTCTAAGGGAAAGTGAACATTTTAATGCTTAAAATGAGGCATATTATGAAAATAACCATAGCTCAAAAAGGCGAGGATTTTGGCAATTTTTTGATGTCGGGGAAACAATGTTTTAGTACAAAAATAATTCTATGTTTGTTTATTGGCAGACTATAAATTCTACGAACAATCAACCATAGAAGTATTTTTATAAACCACAACTATGGTCCACTTCAAAATTTGAAACAAACAACCATGCAACCTATAATATAATTATTAAACAAACTTATTTAAATTTAGACTTTGATTAATTATTTAGAATTTTTTATTTTAATTAAAATTAGGAAATTTTGGTGGGCATAAGGAAAAGATAATGTCCTTAAAATAGATTTACTTGAACTTAGCAGTTATTGCAAAGGTTTTTTTTTGAATTCTTGATCAATTCAAAGAGTTAAAATAGAATTAAAATAGAAAATGATGAAAAAAGTGGAAAGGGGGTTCAATATTTAAAAAGTGCTACGTAGTGGCTAGTATTTGCCTAATAGTTAGATATAATTTTCATAATTAATATAATTGAAATAACTGAAAAATAATTTAATATAAAAATATGTAAGAAATAGATTTATAATTTTTATAATAAAATAAAAAGTATAAAATGCTATAAAAAAATTTAAAGTATCAATTTAAATAAAAATAAAAATAAACGTAAAACTCAAATACACATTTAAAAAAAATGTAGATAACATAATTATTAATATTAAAAATAATTTAATAGATTTACCTTTCTCAACTATAAATTTAATAAATTGTTAAAATAATTCAAATATGAATTCAAGAATCACTTACAAACTTAACTACTATACATCAAGCACTTGAGATTGTTTTATGCAAATAAAATTAAAATAGATTAACAAGACTATAATTGCAATTAGGAGATTTCCACAATCCACAAATTATGAAATTGTTTTTTCTGGGCCAAGATTGTGTATAAAAAAATTTAATCATCAACGTTTCATATCATACTCCATGATCCATCATTAGATTGAGAGAGTGGTCATTCTTACACTCTCTTATCCTGATGATGGATCATGGAGTATGATCTGAAATATTGATGATAAAAAAAAAAAATTATACACTATCTTGGTCCAGAAAAATAGTTGTGTAAGACTATAATTAACATCTGAGATAAAGAAAAATATAAAAAATATTTTTTTTCGTATTTATAAAACCTACTAAATATATATTTAAAGAATAAAATAAGAATTAAAAATACTTATTATTTTTTAACAGTGTGTAAATTTGTTATGAAATGACAAAGATATATATAAGAAGGTAAAGATTTTAAAATATTCAAGAAAGAACAAGTGCTACATAGTGGCTTGTATTTTTTGTAAGTTTTAATAATTTAAAATTTATTAATTTATTAAATAAAATTAATAAATAAAATTTAAATTTAGATAGTAAAATTTAGATGAAAATAATTTATTTAAATGAAAGGATTATATAATATATGAAACAAACAATTAGTATAAAAGTAGTGTATAATAATATTCAAAATAGTAATGTGTTTTTTATATATAAATAATAATAAATCATAAATTAGTGTATGAAACATTCTTTGTAGAAAATAGTCATGAATGTTAAAATATAAATTAAGATGACTAGAACCTAGAAAAATAGAAAATTAACCTAAAATAAAATTAAGTTTAATATATTTTTATATATAAGAGCATTCTAGAAAATTGTCGCACAATGCAGGTAGTGTTTCCTGGAAATCCACTCCTATAAGACCCAAATATACTATCCAATCAAATTGCATTAAAAGCTTTTCAATAATTTAAGAAATTAAAAAACTCACATTTAATGATAATACAAAATAAGAATACTTACGTCTAATTGGTTGGAATCAAAATTATTAATCACTCTTTTAAGTGCATGTGATTGCAATAGTATAGCCTGCGGAAAATACAATAAGTTGTTAAAATATTTAGATGAATGCATTTGTTTTTTTATATTAAATAAGTGGAAAGGATTTAATAATAAGTAAATAAATAAATTATAATGTTTAGATCAAATGAATGGTTTAATAAATTATTAAAGGAATAAAAAATTCTATAAGCGAGTGATGATTCCTAAAATATTGGTTCGTTTCTACAAATTCGTGTATAAGATCTTAATTGCATTAGCCAATTAGTGAAAAGATAAATCATTTTCATTATAAGTTAAAAAACTTGCTAAAAGATGAGGAACAAAGTTATAAAGAAGTATATATGTATGTACATGTGTGTGTGTGTATGTATATGTGTATATATACATATACATACATATATATATATATGTATATATACATATGTGTATATGTATATATACATACATATACATAAAAATATACATATATATATATATACATATACATATACATACATTCACATACATATGTGTGTGTGTGTGTGTGTGTGTGTGTGTATACATGTGTACATAGATAAATACACACTCACATAGATAGATGAGCTTATGTGGATGTTTTTGATCCATTTGTACATACCATACACACACACACACACACACACACACACACACACACACACACACACACACACACACACGTATACATCGACACACACACACACGCGCGCACACACACACAGAAACACACACACACACACACACACACACACACACACAGATGAGCTTATGTGTGATGTTTGTGATCCATTTGTACATAGCATTGCACCCATTAATTGGTAATATGAAATCTTTTTAACAAATTATTTTGACATATCTTGTAACATGGATTTTCATGAGATCAATTTTCTTTGAGATGTTCTATAAATCACTTTACATATATGTCCACGCTTCCATCTTTGGTATATCCTATAGGAAGTGTGATTATAACATGTGAAAATGTTATTTTAATATTTATGTGAGTTGATAAATGTCCTTAACCTATTGAAAAATCTATTTTCACATGATTCAAAAAAGTTCTATTAATTACATTTACTTTGAAAGGTTTCTAAAATCCATTCAATAAGCCTAGTTTGTGTGATCTTGATATGATAGTTATGAAACCGGATTAACAAATGAAACATTTTATCATACCTCATCACTTGTGATCATCTTGTAGAAAGACACGGTATACTTTAGTTCAGTTTTCTTTTCATCTTTGGAAATGCCAAGATTCATAGATGAAGTATCCTTTTCTTTACTCTTCATTGATAGAAATTATAGAAGAATGACATGATAATTATCCAATATTTTTACTTTAAAATTATTTCTTAAGACATTTCATATATATCAACAAGTTCATGTAGCATGAACCATCTTATTTAATTTCCTACTCATAGATATGCAGGCATTGACTAAAAACAGCTCAAGGATGAAATCTTAGAGCTTAAGTAGTGCATGAATTTGTTAAGATGGTGTACCATAGCCTATTACAAATCTTGTTCCTTGCAGATTTTTGGTTAGATGAAGTTAATTAATTGGTAGAAAATTATCCTCAAACATGTTAGACATGCATCAACCAATGTACTTCTCCACCCATATGTTCTACTAACCACTCCTATTGTGCTCATGTAAACTCAGTTCAATTATGTGTGGAAAATATATGGTGTATTCATTTTTCTTAAGTTGGGCTACCAAAGAGTTTGGGTAACTATGACTTTATTTATCCAAACATCCATTCATAAGTTTCTTTTACCTTTTGTAAAATAAATAGAAGCATTTTAAGTAGTTTAAATCATGTAATAATATGCCAAAATTAGTTTTCATGTATGAACTTCATATAATCTTGTATAGAATCTAGATTCTTTTGGTATTTACCTAATAATGACTTTGTAGACTTAATAGATCATGCCTAAAACTAAATAAAGAAAAAAGAAAAAGTAACTCATGATCTTGTAATGGGCACCCACCGGTTATAACTTTATGAAAGACTTTGCAAGGAAGCTCTGATACCACTGTAATGGACACCCAAGAATGCCCAAAAGTTGAATCAACTGCTGAAATTATATTAATTCTAAAAATGTTGCAATCAAGTACAAAGAGATGTATTCCAAAGGCCAAACCCTAAGGGAATGACATCTAGAATGTTACAACAGAGAATGAACGTCCTCTATTGCCAAAAAAAAGTGTGATTCACACATCCAAGCTCTTATCAAATGCAAGTCATAATCATCCGGTACAATAATCTCATGCTAAACAATGAGACTCTCACCCCTATTTATCCTATTCCTTCACCTTTGTAGAAAGAACTAAAACATTAATTAATTGCAAGTGCTAGAAGCTTCCCCCTTCCAATAATTAATGCACTCTCTAGAAACTCCTCTCTTGCAATAATTAATTGTGCTTCTAGAGGCTTCCACCTTTCCAATAATTAATACACACTCTAGACGCATCTCCTTTGTAATACAATAATTAATTAAATTAATTAAATATAAAGCCACCTTTTAATTTTAATTGAATGACTTTATAAGAAATTAATTTAATTTCTTCTTATCCTCCACTTAGACTTTGGAGAACGTGAAGGCCAAAAGATGGGATCATTACAAATCCGCCCTCCTTGAAATTGCTTGTCCTCAAGCAATTAAGTAACATAATGGACTCCAACCTCCACCTGGATCCCAATATGTGATATCCATATGGAAGTTAAACAAACTAAAAATGAACATCATTAGGACCAACCACATGTCCTGCAAGTTAGCTCCCAAAACTTGTGCTGATGAAGTATAAGTTTGGATGTCACCAGAAGGCGGCTCCATAGAAGATCTATGAAATCTCTTCTTCCCAACTGCTGCAACACAAAACCGAATCTTTGTAGATGATGAAAACAAAGCCCAACTCCACTCAGGAGAGTGATCAATATCAATCGCAAACATCAAATTATCATAAGACAATGTGGCATCCATGTTGAACATAGTACTATTGCAGAAGTGAACATCAACACTTTGTTGATCAACAGTATAATATGACTCTGTCACTATATTACTCACCTCATTAGCAATAATAGGTGTACAATGATCATCAAAACACATATCTACAACTGCATGCATACTACTAAACTCCTTGTTGGATGGTTCAACGGACACAGAAGTGGCTGCTGATATGATAGTATCCTCGCATTCTTCTAATCCCATCATTGTTGCATCGCCATCCCCTGACAAAGCTTCATATGTGGACTCCTAACTATCACCAATAGCATAGCCCGGTGGTGTCTCGATCCCATCTGAAGAATCAACTACCTTCTAGTTTGGAGCAACATACAAATCGTCAATGTTGATGCCCATCTTTTTTGTCATAAGTTGCAACATCATATCCATTCGCCTATTTTGCTCCTGTTGCGTACGACGCCCCTTCTCTAATGTACCCAGTAATCTAAATATTACATTTTATTGATTTGGACTGATATACATTTTGTCAAACACTTTTCCCTCTATCCGGCTATCTATAAGATCTCCACAGGATGGCAGGACTTATAGCTCTGATACCACTGTAATGGTTACCCTAGAAATAGCTCTGATACCACTGTAATGGGCACCCACCGGTTATAACTTTATGAAAGACTTTGCAAGGAAGCTCTGATACCACTGTAATGGACACCCAAGAATGCCCAAAAGCTGAATCAACTGCTGAAATTATATTAATTCTAAAAATGTTGCAATCAAGTACAAAGAGATGTATTCCAAAGGCCAAACCCTAAGGGAATGACGTCTAGAATGTTACAACAGAGAATGAACGTCCTCTATTGCCAAAAAAAAGTGTGATTCACACATCCAAGCTCTTATCAAATGCAAGTCATAATCATCCGGTACAATAATCTCATGCTAAACAATGAGACTCTCACCCCTATTTATCCTATTCCTTCACCCTTGTAGAAAGAACTAAAACATTAATTAATTGCAAGTGCTAGAAGCTTCCCCCTTCCAATAATTAATGCACTCTCTAGAAACTCCTCTCTTGCAATAATTAATTGTGCTTCTAGAGGCTTCCACCTTTCCAATAATTAATACGCACTCTAGACGCATCTCCTTTGTAATACAATAATTAATTAAATTAATTAAATATAAAGCCACCTTTTAATTTTAATTGAATGACTTTATAAGAAATTAATTTAATTTCTTCTTATCCTCCACTTAGACTTTGGAGAACGTGAAGGCCAAAAGATGGGATCATTACAGATCTCCCTATAGCATTAAAAATGATATGAGTTAATGCATGATATACCTAAAGGATGCTTTGGAGATTAATATTATTGTTCATTAAGAGTTGTCATTAAGAACCCAAAGAAATAACTTAGAATAACTATAACTTATTTCATGTCCTATACTCTCATAAAATCACATATGGTATTTCTTAGTAATTGGGGAGTTTGTTTAGATTATTGATTTGAAATTATTATTGACATAATGATATGATTGAACCTATTTTGTCATTGATGTCAACGTATGTTCTATAGTTTCAATAAAAGCTTAGATTTTGTATAATGCAGGTTGTTTCTCAGTAAATATGGATAGTGTATGATAGTCTTAAGTATGTGAGCATGAATTTGTATAGTATTATGATTATATACCTTACATCCATGGTAATATCTTCTTATGAGTTGATTTGAGTGAGTAACAATTGATTTGGTAAAGATTAGTTATAGGCCAGTGAGAGAGAATTATGTTGGAGGTAGTTGTAGTAGTTTAAATATAACATACTTATGAGTTTAAATAATGATTTATCAACTTAGAGAGTGGTAGAAGACTTAGATGTGTGCATATCTTCATATTTGTTAGTCATTTGGTTCATGTTGGATTGATTTATAATGTATGACATGTGAAATATATTTCTAGTAGCTAACATGATGGTGCAACATGTTAATTAATCTAACGAGCATTAATAATGGATCTTGTCATATATCTTATAAATTCTAATTGTTTAATATTTTCTTAAGAAGGTTTTTATGTCGTAGCATGGGTTTTCTCATTTAATTGTGCATTGGAGAAGTCCTAACTGGATGACTTAATTACATATTATAAGTTATATAAATGAAACCAATTTCCTAATTTGTAATGTATAGAATAAATGGAATGATTTTTATAAGTGTGATCCATGATGTTGGATATCAAAAAAGAGTTGAAGGTTTTTCCAATGCTTTAAGAAGTGGTATGAGTGAAATCTATTATCATTCCTTATGGACTTCAAAGGAACTGTAAAGGCAATTGAGTTATCGATCAACTAGTTTAATAATTAAGGTAGATTTTTTGGTCATTTATTCATGCTAGATTGATTTCTATATGTATGACATGTGTAATATCACTCTAGTAGCTAACATGATGGTGTACTGTGTTAATTAATGTGATGAACATTAATTGTGGATATTGGCATGTGTCTTATAAATTATAATTGTTGTATATTTTCTTAAGATGGTGTAGATGCCTTAAATCATATCCAATTAAAAAGTGTAACTCTTCAAAATACCCAACACTTTTCTCTAGCTTAATTGTACTAGATTCCTACACTTACGCATCTATCAAATTCTTCTCCAACTTTGCAACTAGCTTGTAGTCAACACTTTTCTTCTTCTTTGTTTTTCCCTCAAGTAGAGTTCCTTCCACCACCTAAAAAAAACTAAATCAAAGTATCCAAATTAAATATGGTAAGATACAACACATCTATCCATCCATAGATTATTTTCCTCGGAGTGCATTCCTCACAATTGATTACACCTTGGAAATTGTTCCATCTCGAAAGCTATTTTGACCAAAAATAAACTTCTTCTACATTCTTCTTCAAACTCATACCTTGATCAATGCCATTAAATAATTTCCACAAATCACACAAATACCTTCTTACTTGTTAAATGTCATCACCAATCCCAATAACAATTCAAATTGCATGACCACTCTCCAAGTCTTTATCACATGTTCATGAACTATTCCTATTTGCATGTTCATCATGTTACTATCACTTCCAAATAATCAAAATTTGCCTTTACCTATACTCGTTATCAGTTATACTCGCCAACATATCATTTGAACATTGTTATCAACCATATCCTACAATCGCTCCAACTAATACTTTATCGATTTGAAATAGCATCCAAAACATGTTACTACTTATCATTGACTATTTTAGCAATTACCCAATTTGTGTTTATCAATCATAACTTACTCATTTCTTCATTCCAAAAGTTGTGCTTGTAAAATAACATCACAACACATACCTAAACCTTCTTATAAGATAACAACTATTTAATCAAAATCCATCTCATCCTTTACTCAATGAATATATGGTAACATGCTAAAAACACTTAGTCAAATAGTGATATCAACACTTAGTCATATAGTTAACATCAATGTCAACCAAATAATTGATTTGTAACTTGTTATCAAATCTTGTTCCAACTGTTTATGAACTCATCATGCAACATCACTACAACATCATTATCATTGATTATACCAACAATATCATCAAAAAATTAGTTGTGCCAACAATTAACATTTTTCTTAATATTTTACAATGTACTAGTATGTGATTATAGTGTATGGTGTGCTACAAAACACTTTTGAATCCTTTCTTCTTTCATTCTTTTCTTTTAGTTTTTTCAAAATAAATCTTGCATTTTCTTCTTCTACACTTGAGTATCACATAGGATCCCATCTGCTAATGTCTTAACTTGAATTAGAATGAAGAAGTCCCCTTGTATCTAATGGAATTTATCCTATAATTTCTTCACAAAGTCATTTATGTGCTTTAAGTTATGCACACATTTCTTTAAAAATTCTTCTTTGATTTTCTAGTGTGAGAGATCCCCTTATAGGTTTTTTTGCAAGGGGGATATACTACTTGTACCACCCAAGATTCCATAAATTGGAGTTTTAATGTAAAGTTATGATGAAGTGATTGGTTGAATCTTCCCAAATAAGAAGTGGCTAGCTTATCTTTTATCCAAGATGCTTTATGAGGTCTCAAAATACATGTATGAATATGTGTCACTCCCATGTACACTTCATCTATGAGTCACATATGTTTTTATGCTACCCATCTTAGGAGACCCAACCTCTAAAAGCCATAACTTCCAATTGAAAAACTATTTGAGGTTCCACAAAGTGTGTGAGGTTCTCTATCAATATATAATTAGCTACATTAGTCACAACTACTTTCAATATAATTTGGACTCTCTAAGGCATTCAAATTTGACTTTGAAATTATCAAAATTAGAAACATTAATGTCTTTAAATCTCAACATGATCTATCAACAAATATTTCTAGCTTGCTTATCTAGCCAATTTGTAGCCTTGGAAAAACTTTCATATTGATCAGTCTCTACTCAAAGGTAAACTTACTATAAATAGCAACCTTATGTAAATGCAGAGTAGAGACACCATTCTCCTAGTAGACAATAATAGAATAATACATTAAAACTAACTTGTAAAATTAGAAACATGTAGTTTTACAAACATTGACATATAAATAGAAACTCTAAAAAGTGACTAGGTCATAAAACCTTGGACTTATTCACAAAAAAGTATGAAAGGAATATTTTTTCTAAATATTATATATCTTAATTCAACAATTGTATGCATACACATAATAGTATATAAACTTAAAATATTAAATGATGGCACTAATAAATTAGACTAGTTTGTAACAACTATTTCTAAGGAAAGTAAGTAGAATAAATGTGTTCACTTAGCATTATGACCACAGAATGTTCTAATCAATATGTTAGAAATATGATGATATATTTTGCAAAAATAATGTTCTCCTTGTCTATGAAAGGCCTCAAATCATGTGTTGGATTTTTATTTTACATTAGATCAAATATATGGTCAAATATGTGTAAGATTTTATATATATATATGTTCAACCTTATGTAATAAACCTCTACTATGTTGTGTGCCCAAATAATTAGCTCCTTTCTTATCTTTGGATACTACTCATATTTAGAAACTCTTTGATAGGGCTATCTTTATGTCAACAAATGAATTATCCTAGGTGAATTTGTAGGGGTTAAGCTTCTTGCTTCGATTGTACTATCTGTTGCTTAGGTAAAGTAGTTTGTAACTCAGTATCTCTCTACTGTAACTCAAGTAGTATGTCTAGTGCCTCTTCATACATATACACAATTTTGATGTAATCTTCAAGTTCCTTATTTCTTTCCACATCAATCTTATCTACAAACTCATCAATCCTCACATTTTTACTTTCAATCATATTATAGTGGTTTCGTTCAAACATTTATAAGCTCTTCTCTTAGATGAATAGACAAGGAATATACTATCATCTCCTTTTAAATAAAATTTACTATTCCTTGCATCTTTGTGAATATAAAACCTACTATCAAATAGTTTGAAATAACTTACATCAAGTTTATGGCCATACTAGAGATCATAGGGTGTCTTATTTGTTCATTTCTTCAACTAAACTTGGTTGAGAGCATAAACAACAATGTTGATTGCTTCTCTCTAAAATATCTAGCCAACCTCTTTTTCAATCATCAATGTCCTTGCACAGTCCACAATTGATCTATTTCTTCTCTCATCAGTTCCATTTTTTTGTGGTGTTTCAATGCATATAATTGTCTCTTAATGTCATTCTCAACACAAAAGTTAGTGATTTCAATATTTATAAATTCACCATCTCTATCAGACCTTAAACACTTCAATGATTTACCAATTTCTTTTTCAACTCTAGCTCTATACCATTTGAGTTTATATCAAAAGCATGTGATTTCACCCTTAGTAACATAATAGTCATCATTCTAGAATAGTTATCAACAAACAAGACAAAATATTTGTCACCATAATAACTATCCACACCTTTTGGTCCACATAGATCAATATGCATTAGTTTCAAGATATCAATAGAAGTATGTGTTTTTCTAGAAAAACATTTTTTTGTCATCTTATCAAGCTGACATTCTTTACACATAAAATTCTCACATTTTTATAGATTTGGTAACTGTCTAACTCTTTTCTTTCTACTAGCCTTCACCATGTTTTCAAAGTTTACATGACATGACCTTGTATGCCATAACCAAACATCCTCAACTTTAGAAAATGAGCATGTATCAATAGTAGGATCAATATAAATTAAGTTAAATTTTGTTTGCATCCCAGTTCCAATCAGATTTCCTTCATCATCATAGATCTCAAGACTTTCTTGTTCTAGAACTCTAGTTTGTGACCTGGATTATTCAATTGAGCAACACTCAAAATATCATACTTTAGTCCTTGTACCCATATGCATCATCACATCTAATCTTATCATTCAACAATTGTAATCCTCTACCTTTCATCTAACATGGAACAACATTACCTAACTTAATAGTTCCACCATCATCAATTTCTTCAAATTTGTCAAACTTTCTCAGATCATTAGTAATGTGATGTGAACATCCACTATCTATAATCCTTGAATCATTCTTGGTAAGATGTGAAATAAAGGAATTTTTAATTTCATACCTTTCTCGATTGGGATCTTCCTTGATAGAAACATATATCATCTCAACTACTTCCTTCTCTTCATTAGTACTAGACTCGATGTTCTCTTCTTAAGCAATATAGCATGGTTTCCTCCCTTTTTCTTTGTAATCCTTTTTTTCTTGTACATGTAATCTTTTGTATCATTTATGTCACTCTTACTTATGTTAGGACACTTACCAAAAAAATGACCAACTTTATTTTACTTGAAACACTTTAGGAACAGTTTACGTTTGAATTTACCTTCACCTCTTGAAAACCTTCTTGCAAGCATGAAATTTCCCTTTTCTGATTTTGTATGATATTTCATGCCTCTAATCAGATCTTTAGGATCAAACAACTAATATCACAAAGATCCACCAAATTTCTCAAGAAACCCCAAATCGGGTATGCTAAAAATAGTGCCAAAAGCTTCACAACTTCACAAATTATTAATGAATCTGAAAATGGAAATTTGTACAAAAATTTCAGCAGCATAACAGACTACAAAATGACATTCCCAGATCCATATAGCCTTTATACAACAGTTCACAAATGTAGGACAAAAACTATGCTCATCGGGCTCCCAAAATTAACACAAAAATGCCGAGAAACACCACAAAAACACTAATAATCTATCTCAGAAGTTTAATCATGTCCCAATATATATATTCAGCTCTATTTTAACACCTTAAAGTCTGAAATACAGCAGCAACCGAAACTGATATGAAAAACTCAACTGAAAACACCAAACTCATACAAAAAACACACCTGAAAACCCACAAATCTGCACTATTCAGCACAAAGGCAAACTCTGTATGAGCATGCACATGGAATGGCTTCAAACTCTCATCCTTAGCCTTCCTAGAAACCTGCAAAATCTTGTTCTTGGGTCTCCCTGGAAACCTGCAAACTCCTGTTCTTGGGTCTCCTTCTCCACAGGTTTGGCAGCCTCTGAAGAATAACAAAGAATGAGCAAAAATCAAGTTCTGGAATCCCCCCAAAATGCCTCCAAGCCCCTTAAAAGAGGGCATAACTGTAACTCACGTCCAAGAGAGGTTAATCAAACATATTTTAATAATAATTTTCATTTATTAGTCCAACGGTTTCCAAAGATTAACCCCCTTTTTCCGAAACTTCACTTTCTTGGGCCTGCCTGCCTTAGCAAAGATTATTATTTTTTAATTATTTGAAAAGGGGACATGACAAGTCCTCCCCTCCCAAACATTGCTTGTCCTCAAGCAATGGCTGAACAATAAACCAATCAATCCACCTGGATCCCAAATGTAATCATGAACTATACTACTGCCAAATAACATAGGCTCCTGCAATAACCTCTGCAATATGACCAAGAGGAATCCATAATCAAACTGACAATTACAGCTCAACCAAACTCCAAAATCACCACTACCACAATCAGAAACCCACGAGACACAAACTCTTAGAACATTAGAACCCAAGTAAAGTGGACAAATCAAACTGCCAAGACAATAAATACCATCAACGCATCCCACTGGCCTATACGGAATGTACAATCTAACTTTGCAACAATGATGAATGCTCTCATATGAAACTATACCAAGTATGGAGAATCCACACACTGTACAACTCCTGTAGTCAACACAACTCTGTAGATCTTTGGCCACTGTCTCATAACCATAACTCCCATGCACCCCTGATGGTGAAAAGCCATCACAAGATAAACAACAAGAAATGGAACCCGAACCAAATTTTCCTGCCATCAACTCCTCAACACAAGGATCAATTGCTAACTGATGTACATACCCTGCAATATAATGTTGATTAAAAAAACCAACCTCAGTCAACAACTCACCATGGACAAGTGATACAACCCACTGTGACTGATCACTAGCTAAGTCAGGAGATGTCATAGCCAAAGGAGTAGAATCAATAACAACACCTGCTGAAGCATCACTCCAAAACTCCTGCTCTAAGTCATGTATTATCAAGCTATCAACTACAGAGCCTATCGCCATGTTATGCCCATCACAACTCTCATCCTGAGGCATCAAACTATTCCATAACTGATGATAAGCACTAGGAACCAAAGTACATCTCTGTATCATAATCTCATCAACATGGTCATCAAAGGTAAATTGATGAGCGTACCTCACAGTGTAATGTCGATAGAATTCACCAATCTTAGTTAGTGGCTCAGACTGTAATCTAGATGAAACTAATTGCAATTGATCATTAACAATGTTGGAACTTACTACTACCTTCGAAGATATCACCAAGGGAGTAGTATTACTAGCAGGAACCATGCCAACTGTCGACTCACCAACATCACACATGATCTTTGATACATCTCTAGTCTCTGTGCCATCAGTACTAGAGGCCACCACCATGTCAGGCATACAACAATCTGCTACAACACCCAACTCAATTGAACTTGACTCTAGTGGAAATGAACCTAATATGCCAATGTTAGTATCAAGGATGGATGCATCCCCATCTCCACTGTCTCTGACAATCTCGGCCATGGACATCCTCGGATCACCAAACACCACAGCTTGTGACTGTATAGAATCAGGTAAAGACTGTAGCCACTCTAACTCCATGGTCACCTTAGCCAAATGAAACTGTGACTCCTTGAAAGCCAACTGTGTACTCTCAAGAATCTCAGAAGTCACCTCAAGTTGCTCAGTAAGCTCACTCACCTCATCTTCCTTGGCCAACAATGCATCATATGTTGTACTGCCCCACTCCATAAGATAATCTCTGTCAGCTACCAACTGCATATAATTCTGTCTCAAAATCTGAATAGCCTCCCATAAAGAGTGGATCTCTGTCAAGGAAAGATAATTGCCTTCCTACTCATCACTAGTAGGAGAACCCCATCCATAAACTGCTAACAACTAACAAGCAGCATCAAAATGTTGGCAAGTGATAGCAATTTCTCGGTCACTAACTCTTAACTGATTAGACACATGATGGCACTGGCTTGACTGTCTTATACAAACCTCCTCTGATGTACTGTCTAAAGGAGTATCCTCAAAGTCACTAGTCTCTAGAGTATTACAATCCATACCCTATGAATCAAATCTAAAGCTCATATCAACATACAGAGTATAAAAAACATTAGCATTTCTGTCCAACTCCTCTATACCCAAGGAAACTAAGTCTTCAAAACTGCCCACTGCATCCTCCTGGATGTCATCAATGCCAATATGATCCTGGGACTCATCTATACACACTGCCAAATATGAAATATCATCAACACATTCCAGCAAGTATGGTCGACTGGATATATGAACAAAGCCCAACATCGGTGTATAAAAACTAATACCAACATCAGACAAGATACTGGCACAAGAAAAGACAACACTGCGTAATCTGTTAATCAAATCCATGATAGCACCCAAACAAACACTGCTACCAAAAAGTGTTAAAGATCTCCAGTCAACTGAATCCCAAATGCCAATATAACAATCTCGAGTCCATATCCGTAAACTAGAATCAATTGGTAACTCAAGCAAACTCCTCACCTGAGTAATATGACCAATACCAACTAACTCCACATACCTGTGATGATGAGATAATGAAGTCACAATACTATCTTTGTTCACCTTCAGCTGGCTGGACAAATCATGTGAAGTACTACCAGCCTCAACCTCATGTAATGAAGCATCTAACTGTGCCTGGTACTCTTTCTCAGCAAAGTCATGAATGCTCAATGTCTACTCATCTCTACCAAGTGTCTCACCATCCTGCACAACAACATCCTCATAATCATCATCTAAACCCACTACATTGTAGTCACTGCCTGTTGTAACTATACCATCCTGAATACCTGTGGCATCACCCTTTGACGACCTGTAAACAATTGTCTCAATTTGAGTATCAAGTTGACTGTTACTATCAATCTGTGTAATATCCTTTCCCACCACCTCCTGTGGCAGAGTAGAATCTGAGACCTCTACCTGGCTATCAGTTAGTTTCTCAAACTCCTCATGCAAGTTCTTGGGAATTGTGTCATCTGTCCTGTGAGAAAATTTTCCAAATAGAAATCTAGTCAACTTATCCACCTTAGCTGGGTCGGACAACATGTCATTCATTATACGGTGGTGCTCAACCAACTGTTCAGACATGTCATGGCTTATTTTCATAAGTTTATCTCGAATGTCTAAATAACCATCCTTTCTACTGTTTTGACTTTGGATATCAATTGTCCAAGATCGTGTCCTCTGAGACTCTGTACTATACCTGTCCATTCTAGATAAAGTAGAGTGTAACCCCAATAGGATATAACTTCTTCAAACACCAAGAACTAACATGCAAATGATTAGAAGTAGCATGCAACCATAGATTTTGACATGCAACTGATTAGAAGCAACATGCAACCACCAAATTCACCAAGAACTAACATGAAAATGATTAGAAGTAGCATGCAACCATAAATTTTTTCATGCAGCTGATTAGAAGCAACATGCAATCATCAATTATGACATGCAAGATCTGGGTAGTTGTCAAAAATGCAAGATTTGGGTAGTTGTCAAAACTGACATGCAAGATCTGGGTAGTTGTCAAAACTGACATGTAAACTTCTACAACCACCAAATTCACCAAGAACTAACATGAAAATGATTAGAAGTAGCATGCAACCATAAATTTTGATATGCAGCTGATTAGAAGCAACATGCAACCATAAATTATGACATGCAAGATTTGGGTAGTTTTCAAAACTGACATGCAAACTTCTACAAACCCTCAGGCTGGCAAGATCATGGCTCTGATACCACTGAAATGTCCCTTTTCTGATTTTGTATGATATTTCATGCCTCTAATCAGATCTTTAGGATCAAACAACTAATATCACAAAGATCCACCAAATTTCTCAAGAAACCCCAAATCGGGTATGCTGAAAATAGTGCCAAAAGCTTCACAACTTCACAAATTATTAATGAATCTGAAAATGGAAATTTGTACAGAAATTTCAGCAGCATAATAAACTACAAAATGACATTCCCAGATCCATATATCCTTTATACAATAGTTCACAAATGTAGGACAAAAACTATGCTCATCGGGCTCCTGAAATTAACACAAAAATGCCCGAAAACACCACAAAAACACTAATAATCTATCTCAGAAGTTTAATCATGTCCCAATATATATATTCAACTCTATTTTAACACCTTAAAGTCTGAAATACAGCAGCAACCAAAACTGATATGAAATACTCAACTGAAAACACCAAACTCATACAAAAAACACACCCGAAAACCCACAAATCTGCACTGTTCAGCACAAAGGCAAACTCTGTATGAGCATGCACATGGAATGGCTTCAAACTCCCATCCTTAGCCTTCCTAGAAACCTGCAAAATCTTGTTCTTGGGTCTCCCTGGAAACCTGCAAACTCCCGTTCTTGGGTCTCCTTCTCCACAGGTTTGGCCAGCCTCTGAAGAATAACAAAGAATGAGCAAAAATCAAGTTCTGGAATCCCCCCAAAATGCCTCCAAGCCCCTTAAAAGAGGGCATAACTGTAACTCACGTCCAAGAGAGGTTAATCAAACATATTTTAATAATAATTTTCATTTATTAGTCCAACAGTTTCCAAAGATTAACCCCCTTTTTCCGAAACTTCACTTTCTTGGGCCTGCCTGCCTTAGCAAAGATTATTATTTTTTAATTATTTGAAAAGGGGACATGACAAAGCAATGCTTCAAGTTCATCTAGATCATCTTCAAATTCAAACTCACTTTCTTCCTTAATTTTCTTCTCTTCCTTTGAACTTCTAATGGTTAGTGGAGATTTAAAATCATTTCCAAGTGTAGTTCCATACTATTATCATAATTACTCAAATTCAAATGCAGAAAACCAACCAACTAATTGTCAAGTGTCAAAACATTACCAGAAATAGCTCTTACTTCTTGAATTGTAGAGACTTTGATGACATAAACAGGTAGAAGAGTTCTAAGAACTTTACTTAAAATTTTGTGCTATCACTAGTAATACCTCTAGAAGCTTTGATTGCAATGAAAAATTCTTTGATTCAGTTTACATACCGTACAACATTCTCACCTTCTTTCATTCTCATGTCATCATATTTAGCTCTAAGACTTTCAACTTTATCTCTCAGCACATTTAGATATCTGTCATGTACAAGTACCAATTTGTCCCACATTTATTTAGCATTCATGTAATTCTTGATGCCATCAAACATGACATCATTAAGTTTAGATGCAATATCAATCATTAGGATATTATGATTCCTCTTTTTAGTCATTTGTTTATATTGTCATAGGAGTAGGAGGTGCAACATATTCATTGTCCAACCAATGAGTAATATTATCTCCAAATCCAAATAAATGTAACCTCATTTTGTCTTTTCATGATGAGAAATTATCCTTATTCAACTTTGGTACCTCTCTCCTATACATCTTCAAATCTTTAGCTCAAGTTCCTTTAAACTTATTTCTCCAAGAACTTTTCTCTGATACCAATTGTTAGATAACTAAGAGGGTGGGGGAGGGGGTAGGGTTAATCACTTATATGTAGTTATCCTATAGCCCCTTCAAAAATTTTAGTAGCAAATCAAACTTCATAAACATGAAAATCTTTCACTTGGTGATCTCATTTAACTTCTTAATTAACTAACTCAATCAATTCACTCCAAACTACTCATTCACTATTTTTGTTATTACCGACTATCAGTAATAAAACTTTATTGTTATCTAGTTGTTACTAAGTTGAAGTAAAAATTAAATAACATAAAAATCAACTTGCAAGATAACAACGTTCACACATTTGACACCAATATTTTTAATGTGGAAACCATGTAAAGGGAAAAACCACCTGGGACTAATGACCCAAAACTTTCACTCTTTTGAAGAGCTCTGCTAAGAGCCAACCTTGTTAAAGGTTTACATACACATTATTAATGTGACCTAGTTAGAGGATGTGCACCAAAAGATCATCTAGACCTTATCACTCCTTGATCCTATTTAAAGATTGGCCTTCTCTAAAGGACTCATAAACACCTTTGACCGATGTTATCATATATAATTTCAAAGACTTTTTAGGTGCACTCGATTAAGAGATTTTTCTACTACAATGGTAAGAAAGTAATAGTACAAATGTTATGTTAGATTTAGCACTACCCTGATTATTCAAATCTATGTTCTTCTCGATCTCTTTCTAATCTCTTTCCTCTGACCTCTTTGTTGGTTGATTCACTTCTTCTCACTTTTATTTTTCCTTAACTTTGCTTTGATCTTCTTTCTACTATTCTTAGTTCAGCTTCTTCTTTTCAATAATACTCCTTTCTTAATTAGAATCACCATTCATCCAACAACTAAAAACTTTTTCTAGCTCCTCCTTAAATAGTAGTCTTTGTGCTTCCAGATTCTTCTCCAGATTTTTCTTCTTAGCCACATTCGTCAATCTTAGATTCATTTCATTTAGTCACTTAGAAAATATAATTTTTATAGAACTTTTTTCTCAACCTTATCCTTCTTCAATCTTCATCATTGGGTCTTCATTTATTTTTCTAGTCATTGATCTTGCAACAAACTTTGACCTGTGTCTTTGAACTTCTCGAATACTCTTTATTTCCACCAAAAGTCAGCCTAAGATTCTATTATTATAAACTTGTTCTTCTTATTGTTACTTGGTGAGAATAACATTTCGCTTGGGTAAAATATCACTCTCTTAATACTAAACTTATTTGGTTAATACTAAAGTTTGAACTTTTCTTTTCGAACTGCTTGGTGACAACTTTAGTCACTTGGTGAACATTGTCTTCCTTCTTTCACCTTGTCACTCTGTGTAGCTTGTATAAATTATTACATTATAATATTATATGATTGTAGAATAATTAAATCAACATTACATTATCACTGTCCAACTCCTTCAAGTTCCTATTGAATACTATACTTATCAACTCTATCATCAACATACTTTCTTCAAGGATAATAAGAAATGGTGAGCAGGAGCAGGGAAAAGGGAGTGGGTGGGAATTTGATTTTGAATTCCTCTGGCAGAAAAATGACTGTTCCCTCTATGTCGAGAGTGCAATCTACATTAAATGGAGATTCCTCTACTAAAACTAGTGACCCTAATGATTGTGGGACTTTGAAGGACTCGCGAGGGGGGGGGGCAAGCAGAATAAAAAATGGTCTAGTCTATTTGGTGTACAAGCTACTAGAAAATATGTCTTCCTGCAAGTTAAGGATATCTCTTCGAAGGATAAAGTTATGTACTCCATTGAAATCCCAGATCAAATTATAGATAAGAACATCTCTTGCATGGATTCAACTCTAGTTGGAAGGTTTCTAGGGGCCAAACCCAACATTGAAGCTATTAGGGCCTATGTGTGTAAGAAATGGAAGATGTAAGGTCAAGTGGAAATTACGATGATGGCCAAAGGGTGTCTTTCCTTTATTTTTTCTTGTGATGAAGATAAACAATATATCCTTTGTTGCAGTCCTTGGGTTATAGGGAAGCACACCTTAATTTTATAGAAATGGACTCCAAACTTATACTCTTTGGATGATTCATCAATCCAAGCCCCTATTTGGATTAGGCTGTCAGGTCTCCCACTTGAGTTTTGGGTGGAGGATGTATTTTGGGGTATTGCTAATACCTTTGGGGAGCTTATTTCTTTGGATCCTATGACTGTCTCTTGGAGAAGATTGAACTATGCTAGATTTTGTGTTGGAGTTTTTCAAGGTGTTGATCTACCTCAATCTATCTCATTAAAATCTAAACTGGGGACCTAGAACCAACTCATTGAGTATCAATCTATTCCTTTCACATGCTTTCATTGTAAAAAATCTATTCACTGGGCCAAGAAATATCCTTCTTTGAAGGGGGTTCCTAAGAAGGTTAAGAAAGTGTGGGTGAGAAAGGCACAGACTGGTATTTCAAAGAACATTAAGAGTGGAGAGGTGTCTTTAGCTAAGAATGCTCCCCCATAGGAATAGATCAAAAGTACAGAGATTACTAAGAGTGGTGGTGAGTCCTCGGGTTCAGATGTTCCTCAACCTAGCTTGGATTTAGTTAAGGAGCACGAGATGGGCTCTGAGGCTGGTGCTCAGGACATTCTAATAAATCTTAACAATGATTGTTTAGAAAAGACCCTAGAAGACAATGTGCTCCACCCCAAGAAGGGGTGTGATAGGGACAATGGGATGACCCATAAGGATCCAATTGAGACTACTGATCATTTAACCCACGATGTTGTGTTGGAAGGCAACTTTGTTAGAGGTAAAATTGAGGATCTCCTAACTATTTCACAAGAAGAGGAAGTGGCATGGGATGAGGAGACTTTAGATGCTAACTGGATCCCAATTGGAAAACCTTCTAAAGGTAAGAAGAAAGAAGGATCCAACCTCAAAAAAGATGTGGAGACTAGTGCAACAAAAAAAAGAACAAGAAAGGAGGTATCTCAGGTACCTCTTCTAAATCAAAATTAAAAAAAGGGGGTTCCAAAGTTAACAAGAGTAGAGATTGTTGTCCTTCTTCTACACCCACTGGGATTATCCTCAAGAATGGGGATGTTGGCTCCTCCCCTTCCCCAGTGGAAAAACCCTTTATTTGTAGAAAAGAACTACTAAGGCTAATAGAAGCATTACAGATGGTAGTTAGAGGACTATCCTTGAATTAAAACATTTTCTTAAATTATGAAGATAATTTCATGGAACATTCGAGGGTTAAATAATCCTCACAAACATGAAATTTTTAAAAATATGATTAGGGATAACAGGCCAGATATTTTTTTTATTCAGGAAACCAAGATGTTGAAGGAAAAAGTGGAAGGTCTTCCAATTTTTAGTGGTGGGAAGATTATAGGAAATGATTCTGAGGGAGCTTTAGGAGGTATGGCAATTTTTTGGATCAATAAGTGGATTCAAGGGGAGCTTATTTCTCAAAATAGAAACATGATGAATGTTAGATTTTCTAACTCTATTGATGACTTTATTTGGGTTCTAACTAATGTCTATGCTCCCAACTCCAAGTGGGGGAGAAGGCTCTGTGGGAAGAAATTTCTAACCAGAGAAAGCTTTTTGCTGATAAGAATTGGATTGTTATGGGGGACTTCAATACCCCTCTTAAAGAAGCTAAAAAATGGGGGGGCAATCATTCTAATCTAGATAATAGATTAGATTTAATGGAGTCTATTGATAATCACCTTCTTCATGATCTTGACCTGCATGGGATTGAGTACACCTGGACTAACAGAAGAATTGGAAAGGATCTCATTCAGGTCAGCTTGGATCGAGCACTTATTAGCAATTATTGGTTCCTAAATTACAAATGCTCTCTCAGTGCTCAAGTCTGTGTGGGTTTGGACCATTATCCAATTTTCTTAGTGGCTAATAAGCTTAACTATTAGAGAAATTTCCCCTTCAGATTTCAAAACATGTGATCTCTTCATCCAAACTTGGAGAACCTCATAAAGGAGTGGTGGGGTATTACTGTGGAAGGTACAACAATATTTAAAGTTGCAGCTAAATTGAAAAATGGAAAGAAAAATATTTTAAAATGGAACGAAGACACCTTTGGGAACATCCTTGAGAATAAAAAGAAGATTATGGAGGAACTAAAGGAAATACAAGATAAGATTCAGATTGATGGTTATGAAGCTATCTCAAGGGAGGAGGAAAGTGTCAAACTGGTTGAAATTCATGACATTATTACCAAGGAGGAGATGTTTTGGAGGTAGCATTCCAGAAAGGTTTTTTTGAAGGAAGGTGACCGAAATACTAAGTACTTTCATATGATTACTCTGAAGCATAGGATGGCTAATAGAATTTCTAGACTAAAAATGGAAGAGGGATTCACTGAGAATGAGGAGTCTATTAATAGGGAGGTAGTGGAATTTTTTAGTAACTTGCTTCAAGGTGACCCCAATTTGGATTTGGAGAAGGAGAAATTATTTCTTGATTGTATCCCTTTTTGTGTTTCTAAGGATTAGAATAATTCTCTTACTTCCATCCCTTCCTCAGATGAGATTTCTAAGGTTGTTTTCTCTTTCAGGGGAGATAAATCCCCTAGTCCTGATGGGTTTCCTTTTTTGTTCTTTCATTAGTATTGGAACATCATTGGTATTGATGTTTGTAATGGGGTTAAGGAATTCTTTAGATCTAGGAATATTCTTAAAGAAGTGAATGGTACCTTCATTTCTCTTATTCTAAAGAATTCTGCCTCTTCTTCTTGTTGTCATCTCTAGATAGAAAAATGGGTTTGTTCCTAGTAGATAGATTTTGGATTCCATTATTACTATTCATGAAAATATTCACTCCCTTTCGATGTCTAAGAAAGAAGGGTTTCTTCTTAAGTTGACCTCTCCAAAGCATATGACATAGTGGATTGGAACTTCCTTCTCTAAGGTCTTGAAGTGTTTGGGTTCAATAAGAGATTTCAAGATTTCATCTTCATGTTGGTTTCATCAGCTTCTTTCTTGGTGCTTGTTAATGGATCTCCTACCCCCTTCTTTAAGGCCTCTAGGGATCTTAGACAAGGGGACTTGATCTCTCCTATTCTTTTCATTCTCTTGGCTGAATGTCTGGGGAGATTTGTGGAAAAAAATGGTGATGAAGGGGGACTTCGTGGGCCTAAACCCTTCCTCTTCTACTTTTATATGCTCTCATCAACAATTTTTTGATGACTCTATTATTATGGGGGAGGCCTCAGTTAGAAATGCAAGGAATATTAAAAAAGCCTTGGTAGGCTATGGGAAATCTTCTAGCCAAATCATTAATTGGAACAAAAGTGTGATATACTTCATTAATGTTAGTGGGGCCAAGAAAAATAAAATTAAAAAGTTTATTGGCTGTGAGATTGGCTCTCTTCCCAGATCCTATCTGGGGCTACCTTTGTGTTTAAACCCTCCTGACAGCTTTTGGAGTTTGTTGATTGACAAAGTTCACTCGAAACTTGCTGGTTGGAAATGATCCCTCCTTAGCTAGGTTGGAAAGGTTATTGTTTTAAAATCCATCCTTCAAAGTGTTCCTCTTTATGCTTTGAGTGTTTTTAAAATTCTAAGAAAGTTTAGAAGATCTTCTTATGGATAGGTACGAAGATTAAAAAAAGATGACCACTAATTGCTTGGGAAAAAGTATGTATGCCCCTTAACAAAGGTGGACTTGGTTTGAGAAGAGTTACAACAATGAATGAATTTTTATTGGCAAAATTATTATGGAGATGGCACAAAGAGGAAGGGGAATGGAAGAACATCTGGGCTGATAAATACAATAGGGATAACTATGATTTTAATTATTTCCTTCATAATGATTTGGAGCAAGGGGGATCCATGATCTAGAAAAATGCTCAGAAATTTAAAAACATTATAAGGAAAGGGGTCATATGGAAGGTGGGTAATGGAAGAATGGTTCTTTTTTGGGAAAATACTTGGATCTTGGATCACCCATTATGAAAATTCAGGGGATCCAAGGGGGATCCATGATCTGGAAGAATGCTTAGAAATTTAAAAATATTTTAAGGAAAGGGGTCAGATGGAAGGTAGGTAACAAAAGAACAGTTCTTTTTTGGGAAGACACTTGGATCTTGGATCCAAGATGGAATAATTATATGGAGCAATGTAAGTATCTTATTGGTACTCTCGTGGAGGAGTACTGGAAGAATGATGTGTGGTTGGACCTTAAAAGGGTGAATGACAACTTGGTTTATCTTAACAAGTGTCTAAATGTTGTCTTTTTAAGTCAAAAGGAGAATGATCTGATATGGAAGTCTAATCCCAGTGGAATGTTCTCATTTTCCTTAGCCTATGCTAATTCATTTGAATTACATGAAGAACTCTATTGGGCTAAGGCTTGGGTGAAAGGCTTGACTCCTAAAATTAATATCTTCTTTTGGATTCTTTTGCAGAATAAGATATTGACTCTAGAGAATTTAATGAAGAAAGGTTTCATCATTATTAATAGGTGTGTACTCTACAAGAATGATTGTGAATCATTCAACCATATTATGTTGCATTGCCCCTTTACCAAAAAGCTTTGGGATAAGGTTTGTAATTTGTTGAATATGGATTGGGTCTTTCCTGTCACTATTCAATTGTTCTTTACTAGTTGGAAACCTCCTTCCAAGAATGCTCTGATATTAAAATTGTGGGATTTCATTCTTCCTTATCTTTGTTGGGGTATTTGGAAGGAGCACAATGATAGGGTCTTTAGAGGAGTGGAGTCCAGTTTAGATCAATTTTTTTGTAAAATAAAGGCTCTAATAATAAAGAATATTAAAGCTAATGGTTTTGGACAGCAACCTCATAATGATTGGGAAGACTAGGTGTTTCATAAATGGAACCTTAGGAGCTTGTGTAAGGATAAACAGGAACCTAATCCAAGGGATAGGGCTAGATGGGATAGCCCACCAGTGAATTGGTTCAAGATAAACTTTGATGGGGCGTCAAAAGAGAACCTGGGCATTGCTAGTTATGGAGTTGTTATTAGGAACTCTTATGGTGACAAATTGGGATACATGGTTATCCCTATTGGCAGTCAAACTAATCATGTGGTCGAAGCTTGTGCTACACTTCATGGTCTTATTTATTCTAAGAATTTGAATTTGAGGAAGGTTTGGGTGGAGGGAGACTCTCTTAACATCATTAACTATCTTAATAAAATTACTCAACCTTCATGGACTATTAGCAATATTATTATTCAAGCTATTCATATTATCAAATCTTTTGATATATGTATTGTTACCCATAACTTTAAGGAAGCTAACCATGCTACTAATTGGGTTGCTAACGTGGCTTGCTTAAGTGAGCATAAAGTTATTTGGGACAATAATGAGCATTTACCTGCTGATGGTCACCAATTTACCGACTATGATAAATTGAAGTGTAGGCAAAACTGTTTTAATTATGATGATGTCAAAGATTTGTAATTATGTGTCAATCACTCGCGAGTTATGGTAGGTGATGATTTTTAGAATGCTGAGCTTTATTTCTGATGGATTATGGGTTGTTGCTACCATTTTGTCCTTCAAGTGTGGTATTGATATTGGTAATAGGGAGTATAGTGTGTTACAGAGAGAGCTATCTAGCAACATTGAATGGGAGAATATGGGAGGAAAAAGGAAGTGAGTGGAACCTGCAAGTTGCAAAGAGTGGATGAAGAAAGAGGAGGTCTGGGACATTTTAAGGTGCAGGAATTTTACTGGTTATATGGAAAGGCTTAAAGGTAACAATCCTACATTACTTAGCAATTCATCAAAACATGGAGGGACAACTCTATCATGGCTGGAAACTAGCATATGGACATGACTGAAGAGGTGATTACAGAGGTAACAAGGTTGGATTTAGATAGCATCAACTTTTATCAGGATAGGAAGTTTTCAGACAAGGCCATTGATGAATTTGTGGAGTCAGAAAAAGAGAGAAGCCGACTGGTGAAAATTGGTAACTCTTATTTCAATCCTACCTCTGTTTCTTGACCTTGGAGATTTTTGTTGTTTTTTATTATGAAGTATCTTACTCTAGATGTTTACAAAGCTATATGGGTATCATTTTATATTAGTTAACTTCTTTAGGCATGATGTGAGGATTAATTTCCCCTTTTAATTGAGGCAATCTTTGAGTTTCTCTATCTAGGCAATTCAAATGATCTAAATTGAGAACATCTGTGTCATGAGGTTCTAATGGTTCTTATTATGAATGTGTTGAAATCCAAAAAGGCTAAGAAAACCAGGTGCAGCTTGAAGGCAGTAGAGTATGAAATGGAGGGTAGTCTCCTAGAGAAAGGTTATGATTCAAATACTGAAGATGATGTGGAGGGGGTTAATGTTGGTTTGAAAGGGGGTTTTGGGGGTAGCTCTTAGAAGAAGAAGAAGATTTTTGAAGGGAGTGACTCTGACCATGAAAGTGATTTTGTGGAGAAAATGGTGAGAGATTATCAAAAGAAGAGGAGTGATGGTAAGGGAAAGGGAATTAAGGGTCAGAATGATGATAGGGTTTTGACCCCATCAAATGATGAACCTCTAGCTCATAGAATGGAGAGGAAGCAAAAATATTTGAGGCTTCAAGGGAAGAGGATTCAGAATTCTATGAAGAATGTGGAGCTGAAAAGAGAGGAAGACAGGGATTAGGAGCAAATTCCAAATTTTGACAAGATTGAGGGAGAAATTAATTCTACCAAAGGTCTATTAGGAAAGCCTAGGACCATCCTGATGGAGATTAGAATTCTGAAATAATAAATGCAATTTATTGGAAAGGAAGTGGAGCAGATTAGCAAGCTGGCGAGAGGGGAGTACACTTTGGGTCAACATATTGATCGACTTTTTGAGGTCATTGGAAATGTTGAAGAGGTTAAAAACATTATGCATAAGATTCTACAGATTGAAGCTAAAAATAGGGTGCTGGAGAAGTCCAATAGTGATAATCAAAAGAAGGTGAATAGATTGGAGGCCAAACTAAACAATATTGAAAAGATGATCAAGCAAATGACAAATAATGTGGGCAATCTCTTGAAAAAGTTTGAGCAAGATAAAGGACAAGACTCCCCTTCAGTGGTTGAGAACTAGGGTCCTAGCAAACACACTTGGGCTCACTCTAAAAAGAATGAGGAAATGAACAAGATGGATGAGGTGAAGGCCACTGCTGAGAATATACACATTCTGGCTGATCAGGCTACTGACCTGATAAAGACTATTTAGTTGTTCGGGTACTGGTCTTTTGTTGTCTTTTTGTTGTCCTTTTTAGCTTTGTTTCTGGATGGCCTCCTATTTTCTCTTTTAGGAGGTTTGTTTTATGTTGATCTATGCTTCTATACTCTGACCTTAGCTTTGCGCTTCTCTTTTATGACTTTTTTTATTATGTAAAAGGTTTTGGGTCCTTCAAAACATGTTTTTACTTAATCAAAACATACTTTCTTCAAAACCTCTTCATTAATCAAATGATATGGCACTCTACTAAATTAGCATAATGTCTAATCAACTAAGACTTAACATCAATGATAAAATAACAATGGCTATGACTCTTTTACATACATTCATAACATTCTTAGTTACATCATCAATTAGGACTAACAATAATATCTTCATTAAAAGCTATTTTAAATTTATTTTAAAATTTATTCTATTAAATTATACCTCAAAACTAGAAACTAAGAACATTGAACAATTAATAAATGATTTCATGAAATTAAATTCTTCTTTATGGGACCCTCCAGAAGATGTCAATTGATTGCATACAAGTAGCTTCTGATGTGGCAGTATCCTCCTCACAATATGGCTATGAAATATACAACTATGTAAGTATGTGGCATCTACTTAGTCTAAGAGAGATTATTGCCCCCCAAAAAAGTTGCTAATAAACCATCGCTTTTCCTTTAATTCTGTCTTAGTTTAGGAATATTTTGATGACATGGCAATCCTATCCCCTAGATGACATTTTTTGCCTAAATTTCATTTTTTAACTTTTAAAAAAAACCTTAAATATACTTGTCAATATGGCTATATAAAACATACGATCATATTATTAGGTGAAACTCGTGAATAAGCTTGTTTAATCCCTAGCCTCATGTTAGCATATGTGTGTTTTTTTTGGGTAGTTTTTTAAACAAAATGCCAAACTTTCCCTTCTAAAATTTCTTATAAATGATGAAGGAATCAGATCAGTGGAAGTAGGTCTAGAATTTGACAATCACCTCTACCTATTATATGTTTTTTTATATGGGAATTTGGTCATTTCAGTATATATTATTTTACGTTTTATGAATATTATTAATTGTTAAAAATGTGAAAACAATCATAAATTAGTAATATATACAAAAATCTTAAATCAAATTAGTTTATTTAAAATTCTTTTTTTACTTTTTCTATTATAATTCTTGATTAAGAAATATTAAATTTTATGTTATAAACCTTGATTTAAGAAACTCATCTTCAATTTTTGCGAATCCTCATCTTTTCAAAAAGTTCATTCATAATTTTAAGATTCTAAATTTCCACCATCCCACTTTTTACGAAAAATGCAAGTTCTCTTTTGCAAATTCTCTTTGAGTACTGACCACCATTCATCTATTTGTTTTACATCTCAAATATTAATTATGTTTTATAATTAAAATTTTAGCCTCTCCCTAATTAAAGTCATAATTGATTATTTATATAAATTAATGTAGCTTATTTAATCACCTTCTTCTTTCTCTGTAAGGAATTTTCTCATGATTTTTTTTTAAACTAAGGTTATTAATGATTATAGAGGTTCTCATTGTTAGGTTTTTTTGTATAGGGTTTTAATGAATTAGATGTTTTATTTCATTTAGGCTTGTACCTTTCTTCTTCAATATTGGTTGGTGCAATGGGAAATTTGATACCTTCTCTGACTTTTTTGATAGCTATCATTCTTGGGTAATGTTTTGCTCAAAATTTTAGATTAAGATACAGATTTTTTAAAATAGAATTAAAGTTCATTAATAAGAGTTTAATTTATTTTTGGGGGTTAAATTAAATGTATTCTTATTTGATCCAGGTTTAAAATCCTATTTAGTGATGCATCAATTATTCTTCTTCCTGATAATGAATCGGGGGGTGTAATTAAATACACGATCAAACAAATAGACAAAAGTTTAAGCCAAATAAAATTAGCACTAGCAAAATATTTTATTAATGCATGTAATTCAAAGACTTAGGATTTAAGAGATTTGTAATAACACTTTATCCAATGTATATGTTATGTTTGGATGAGGAGGCATTTAAAGGAGTTGATAGAATCAATTCTAATAGAGAATTAGTTCTAATAGTTGTTATTCATTTTCCGTGTAAAATAATTTGGAAAACAAAACCTCATTGGGGGTAGGAAAAGGCTTATTAGTCTCAATCCAAGGCAGAAAATCTAAAAACTTGAGTATGTTAGAATGTTTAGAATAATTGAGAAAGGGGGCTGAATCAGTTATCTAAGGTCCAAATGTACAAATTGAACAAAAAAACACTTAAACAACTTCAAATCTCATCTTTCATTAGCTCGGTCTCTATAGTATACTTTCAGTAACATCAACTAGCAATCCACTATCCTAAATATAATAGACTTGCAGAATATAAAGATTAATAGTAAATCATCACATATAACATCCACACAAGTTTGGCACTAGGACTTAACATGGAAACCCAATTTGAGAAAACCCACCAATAATATGTCACCAACTTTTCACTCTTCCAAAGTGAGTTTTTTTAGGATCCAACCCTATTAAAGGTTACAAAACACACTATCAAATGTGACCTTGTTAAAGGGTTTAATCACCCTATTAGGAGTGGCCTTGTTAGAGGACTTTAGTACATTCCATTAGAATGCCACCTTGACTAAAGGATTTAAAAATGACTGTTAGGTCAACCTTTCTTAAATATTGATACAATGGTTAGAAAGTAATAGAAGGTTTGATCTAACAAATACAAATCACTTTGAAATTATAGATCTCAGTTTGGCTTACATATTGATTCACTATATGGCCTTCATTATCATCGCATTCTTTGATTCACTTGGCAACCCTTGAATCAATCACTCTTCACCTCTTCTAAACTCTTCTTAGCCTTCTTCCCTAAGTTCACCAATCAATAGCCTCATCAACTATTCCATCCTTAAACCACATTGAAAGTTAGCCCTTGTACCTCCTTAAATAGGTAACTCTTATCTTTTGTTGCTTAATCACCATCATAGATCTTAGTTTTAGGTTAGATTCATTAAATCCTTCCAATATTTTGTCTCTTCTTTCTATTCTAAAAAATTCTCCAAACTTCTTCTTGAATCCTTACATAGAATGTGAAAACATGGTTTCCCTTGATTTAAATGTTCCAAGTCATCCATCCTTATCTTCAACACACTTTCTGTATCCCAAGAAATCAACATTGTTGGTTGGAAATCATGATTTCTCATAAACTATTAAAATGTTGTCTCTCAACAATCACTATGTTCTAACACTTGATCATCACTAGATTACTCGATCACTACTAGATTTCTTGTTCAACACATATACTATCACTTAGTTAATATTATTTTTGCTTGATACTTACTGTGGCTTGGTCGACACTAGAATCACTTATCATGTATTGCAAGTTTCTTAATCTTCTACTTCGTTGCTCGGTCAAGCCTATGCATTTGATCTATCTTTGATTTCTTCTTTATGGCTTCAATGTAAATGTCTTCTTCTCTTCTAGTATGATTAAAAAATCACTTTATCTTGCCAAAGTCTAACTAATCAAGTGTCCATTTGTAATCTCCTCTTCATAACTCAACCTTTCCTCTGGGTGCTTTTCTTATGACCAACTTATAAAATCCTCTTCATCAATCAAATAGATATGACACTTAAATCAGATAGCAAATTTTCTCACCAATAAGGTTTGACATCAATGACAACATAATAATTGCTCTAATTATAGTTTCCAATAGAGTATTGATATCATAGAACCTTGTTAGAAAAGGGAAAGCCTTCAAGAAAAGGAGCTTAATATTAGAAGGAATACAAAGAAAACCTGATTTTTTCAAGCTTTGGGATAAGTTGGACATAGGAAGTCACCTAGGAAATAGTAATTTTTACCAAACCCAATTCAATAATTCCATATGCAAGAGTTAAGTTATCCATAGGAGGACTAGGATTAACTAAAAGCCCTTCTATGTTAGGACATTGAGTTACCATTTTTATACAAGGTTATATAGTAGCAAGCTAGTGAAGGAAGGTAAGTCAAATTAATCTAGCAGCAATATGTTCTCTTTTTTCCTTCTTTTCATTGTATTTTTTGAAGAGAGAGAGAGATCTCTTCAGAGATCTATTTGCCCATGCTTTCTTTGTATAGGTTTTGAGAATAGAAACATTTTAGTGTATATAGATGTTAGCATTGACTAAGCACTCATTAAAACTACAAGGTTCTTTAGTTACCAATAAGAAAATCCAATTCATTGAATTCATCTATGACTCAAACCTATTACAAATACAAACCTTACCAAATTTTTATATCAGGGCATGTGCAGGATCATGGTGTGCCAAAAAGTGGCGATGTGAAAAAAATTGAGTTTTAAAACGTCTAAAAGCATTTCAAAATCCATGCGAACTTTTTCCACCCATTTTGATACCAAGACAAAAAGGCTAGTCAAACCTTATCAGGTATTTGATCCATTATCGAGTACTCGATTTCATATCAAGTACCTGAAACCTATGACTAGGAATTATTATTTTTTAAAATCAAAGAGAAAAATAGTCATTTTTGACCAGTACTGTTTTATGCTTCTAATTCAAGTATTAGATCTAAGAACGAGTATACGATTGAGGTAAGTAATTTTTTTATGTTTTTTATGGTTTTGAATGAATTTTATTTAAAATTGGGTTTTATTTAATGATTTTCAATGAATTATATATAAAATTAGGTTTTTTAAATAGAAATTGTTGATTTGTTTTATTTTAATTAAAAACTTAAAATATTATTTTGCAATTTAATAGGTATGGATGACTTGAATGATATTGATGGCACTAAGCCACAAAACAATGTTCCTCGAAACACTCCACCAAACAATCCAGTACCCCCTCAAAACTATCCACCAAATGATCCCCTACCCCCTCAAAACCCTCCTCGAATTGAAGATTTAATACAAGAAAATCTTACCAAACTAACGGGTTTGCAAACCACATATAACACTATACTTGCATTTGCTCCAATGTTATCTGTGTTAAACACCATAGTGGATAATATTCAAACACTTATCGATGACCAAAATGTTGCTTTTTACTGGTGTGAGAAAATCCATGCCATGTTTGATGTTGGGTTGGACTATGATGAGGTTGTGCCCTAAACATAACTAAAGATGATATGGTTACCCTTTTTGTGGTGATGCAAGAGCATCTTGGGTTTTCTTGGAGACTACTTTAGAGTTCATGGGAGGAGGCTCAGTAGTTACTTTAGAGGGTGCTTGGATTGATACTCGGTCGAAGAAGGACAAGTGCTTGGCATGCTCATGAAGCTCAGTATGGTCTGGGAGCTTAGCATGGTCTATTGCACTCTGCATGCATTAGAACTTGGCAATGCTTGTGGGAGCTCAGCGATGCTTAGTTTTACTGGTGCTTAAGTTGATCTTGGTTTCTGTTGGTGTTGAGTTGAATATGAGCCAAATTTTGGCATTTAATTTATGTATGTGTATTTAATTTGTGTTGTGGCCAACTTGTGGCTCAACATATATTTAATATGAGGGGTTTATTTTAATTTGTAATTGCTAGGCTGACTTCTAGCTTAGTTGGGTATAAGTAGGGGATCTTGTGGAGTCTTTTAAGTATTCATCCATGTAGTGATTTATTCATTTTGGAGGAGTGCATATGGAGAGTAGCTAAAGGGAAAGTTTTTCTAAGTCTGTGGATAGAGCACCAAATATGAGGTAGCTTACAGTAGGATTGTGGTAGAGTTGTGAGTGTGTGATAAAGTATTGAATGTGAGGCAGTTTACACTTGGATCTTGGATAAAGTTGGAGAAGAGCTAGTAGTTGTCGCTTGGAAAACAAGGAGATTTCTTTGTGGGCTTGCGAGCACAAGTTGGGATTAGAGTGAAAGTTATTCCTAAGTGTGTCGATAGATTACAAAGTTTGTGGTAGTTTTCACCAGGACTTGGGTTGGAGAATTAGATCTAAGAAGATCTTGATCTAGTGGTGGATTTTTCTTTCTAGAGTCCTAGATCTCTTGATTGTGAGGTGGTAGATCATGGTTCTAACTTGCAATTACAGAGGGCTTGCAGATGGATTGATGGATGCAAAGATGGAAGGTTGATCTTTTTAAGACATGATCATAGAGTGTTTGTGTATTGCAGATCCATGGTCTTGGACTTGTGATGTGGTTCCTAATTATTTGTGTGAGGTGGTAGATTGCAATATGAATTCCAAACAATTCAATTTTATCACAAGGAGCATGGGAAGGATTTTTTGTAGAGGGTTTGTGAAGATCTTGGAAGATGGCTCTGAGAGGATTAGACCCTGGGATGATTGTGAATCTCCATGATGTGGTGGAGAGGAGGTTTTCTAAGATGGTTGCTCAGTTGGAAGCTAGTTTGGCTGATTGAGTTAAGGATGGGATAAGAAAGGATTTCCATAGATGTTTTTGGAGTTTGAGTCTATCGATCCATAAGAGAGTTGTCTAGCCAGTTAAGTATTTTTTCGAGAGAGAAGATGGCATAACAAGGTCGAGGTGGAAGAGGTTGGTTTTTTTTATCAATTTGTGGAGTCTAATATAGAACCTATAGAGCAACTGGAGGTTGTTGCTAAGGATATTCCTAACTTTGTTGATGTTGGGATGGAGGTTGGTTTTCATGATTAGTTGGTTGAGTCTGACATGTAGATTGCAGAGCACTTAGTTGTGGATGATCTGATTGCTATTGGTGAAGAGTTGTATGTTGCAGAGCATCTTGTTGTGAGCAATGAGATTGTTGGTGTTGTGAATTTGGTATGTGTTGATGGAGATATACATATTTTTTTTGATGTGGAGTTTGTTGTTGCTGGTGTGGATTCACTAGTTGTTGATGTGGATGAGGATTTGATGTTGAAGCATTATGTTTAGTTTTTTCCTAGAAATGAGCATGTTGATGGGGTAGTTGAGATTTTGGTGTTTGACAGAATGATGTAGATGTGGATGATGTGCAAATTGGTTTCCTTGTCCTTTTTGGAGTGAAATCCTTTAGTGAAGATGAAGACAATTATTGATCTTTCTTTGGGCATCAAAGTGTGTCTATTTACCTGGGGGGTTTGAATTAGGAGATTAATTTGGAGTTCATGGGAGGAGGCTTAGTAGTTTCTTTGGAGGATGCCTTGATTGATACTCGGTCAAAGAAGGACTGGTGCTTGGCATGCTCTGGGAGCTTGGCATGGTCTAGGAGCTTGGCATGTTCTGGGAGCTTAGCATGGTCTATGGAGCTTAGCATGGTCTATTGCACTTGGCATGTGTTGGAACTCAGAAATACTTGTGGGAGCTCAGCGATGCTTAGTTTTACAAGTGCTCAACTTAGTCTTGATTTTTGTTGGTGTTGATTTGTCTATGAGCTAACTTTTGGCATTTAATTTATGTATAGCTATTTAATTTGTGTTGTGGCCAACTTGTGGCTAAACATATATTTAATATGAAGGGTTTATTTTAATTTGTAAGTGCAAGGCTAAATTGTGGCTTAGTTGGTGATAATAGCGGTTCTTGTGGAGTCTTTTAGGCATTCATGCATGGAGTGATTCATTCAGTTTAGAGGAGTGAGTGTTGAGAGTAGCTGAAGGGTGAGTTTTCCTGAGTCTATGGATAGAGCATTGAATGTGAGGCAATTTACAATAGGATTGTGGTAGAGTTGTGAGTGTGTGGACAAAGTGCCAAATGTGAGGCAATTTACACATGGATCTTGGATAAAGTTGGAGAAGAGCTAGTAGTTATGGCTTGGAAAAAAAAGAGATTTCTTGGTGGGCTTGTGAGCACAAGTTGAGATCTTCCTTGGAGGTTTCTACCAGAGTGTGGATCTGGACTAGCTAGGGTTTGGATTGGATCTTGAGGAATCTCATAGAACTATTACTTTCTTTGTATTTGACCATAACTAAGAAGGCCTTATAGCCTGGTACATTGCATGCAATTAGTTATATCTATGAATAAAGAGTTGTGATTTGGTATCAGATTGTGTATCTTGTATTGTGTTTCCATTATGTGGTTATTTGTTGGAGGCTAGGACATCTCCTTTGGGGATTCTCCTTCCTTGTGCTATGTCATGTGGACCCAAAAACCAGTAAAATAGTAGACTGCAAAAAGCATAAATTATCAATTAAATGGTGCGCAACTGAGGCTATGTGTGTGAACTTTTGGGATTGTTGGTGGATAATTTTTGACAAAGCTCCACACAACAATCTAGAGGTGTCATTCTATTTCATTAAAAACTTGTATGTCAAATTTTTTTTGGGCCTCAAGGTGAACTATTGAAGCATGAGGCCTAACATGGGTGTAGGAGGATGAGCTCCTTAGGATAAACCCTTTGCCTAGCAAAAGAAAGTTGGCACTTTTGTCCCAATGACTAATGTCTCCCTCACTCCTCTAGTATAACATCCTAATATCATTGTAGAGGATAGCTCTTAGACTATTAGAGCCATCTACAAATTAAGTAGCCTATTGATATACTAGGCTAGGTTAGTGTTGCCTCCCTATGGTTATAATGCTGGTGCAAGTTCATCATCAATGAGCTCATCAAATGTTTGTGTGCCCCACACTTGCATAACATGCAAGAATATTTTTCTGTGTCTCATAGGTGATCTTTCTAAGTATCAATTTCTATTTGAGGAGAATGATACACTAGATGCACCTACAAAGATTATACACCTTGACGTGAGAAAGGAGGGTTATGCAGAGCCATGGGATCCTTCTGTGTTGGTACGTGTATACATTTTTTTGTTATAGAATATATTGTTTGAAGTTAATCTTTATAATAGAGTAATTTTAACCCATATTGACTTATACATGTATGTGATCTTCATTCATGTTTAGATGATGACTAAGGAGGAGCTCAAACAAGTTGATGATGTCACACTCTCAGCTATTTCATTTGGCCTTGAGACATCTAAGGTACATTATGTTGTGTTCTCATTATTTTTCTATTTGATATTGGAACATATATGGTTTCTAATATTTCTTTTCTCTTGTAGGTATCACCTGTCAATAGGGGGTAGAGTACGGGGGGTGAGGTACATCCCATTGACAAGGAAAAGGTAATTAGGTTTTATTAAAGTGATTAGATATCGATGCATTCTTGTAAAAAAAATTTGCTAATGAAATTTAATTACATTATTTATTTTACATGGCATGGCTACTGGTGATAAGTCTAGGTAGATTCGTCATCACAAACCCTCTAGCATTTCCATTCTCAACAAGAGACCCATCATATGTATAAGTATCATTTATTTTTTATTTTCCTTATTTTCATAAATAAATTCAAAATTGATTTCCATGATATTAACAACTAGGATTTTGTATCTCATAGGAAGCACCTAATGCACAAGAGGTTGGACGTCAGAGTTTTGTATCTATTCTCACATAGTCATTATATCCAGAGGAGGAGTCAATAGAGGTAAGTTTTAGTTTGAATTCTTGATTATATGTTATAAAAAAGTATGTTATGAATTATAATGTTATATTTTAAGTCATAGATCCATCTAACAAACATACTTGAATACATATAGGCCACAACCAACTAGGTTCGACAAATCTTGACATATGAGAGGACTCTTGACCACCACAAAAAATTGATGAGAGAGGTATTTATGGTGAAAGTTTAAAACTATAAATCTTCATTAAAAAAGGATCATTATGAATTTGATTAATTCAATGTTAGATACATAGAATCATATAAATTTAGTAGTCTAACTTTGAGTTTTCCATTTTTGTTTATGTATGAGGCATCTAGTCCACCTTGTTTAGTGAAGAGGTTGTATGTTGATGATCTACTAGCAACATATGATAGTATAGTTGTCATAGGATGCACCATGAGAGATTTTGAGATGGCATATGCCACATTGTATATAGAAACATTGATATTATACACATTTCAATGGCATCATCAGCCATATTTTGTATATGGATCTATGTATTTTGATATATATTTGCATAATTTGTCTATGGATACATGAACTTTGATATATATTTGCATGATTTGTCTATGGATACATATATTTTGATATATATTTTTTTCATTTATGTTCACAAGGATATACATATTAATTTAGTATAATATTGTTCAATTTATCATGGATCACATGTATTGTTCATGTTTATGGAATATCATTCATTTAGATCATGTTTGTTTTTTTTGATTCAAATACAATAATTTGTGAAGAAAATTTTAACATCCTTTATTATCAAATTTTGATGCAATGTTTAATTTAAGATAGGGGTGTCACTAGGTTGTTGTAGACATTGACATCACCATCCTATAGCATTCGAAATTTCATAGATAGCCCCCACGAGCTCTGAGTTATGACCCTCGAAATGTAGTCCTCTGAATGCACTTAGAGCATCTTTGAGACTTTTTAGTATGAGGTCTTTGTGAACATTGTAGGTGTTGGTCTTAGACTGGTTTTGGCATTTGAGTGTCAACACAGTTAACCACTTTCTACATAGAAGCTGAGTACACTACATGTGTCGAGCTAGAATTTCAATAGGTGTTGAGTGACTTTAGGTGTTGAGCATTCAACTGCAATAATTGATACATCTATAATAGTTGATACCACGGTGCAAAAGCCAAGTGTAGAGATAGTAAAACACACAGAGCAAACAGGATAGATTTTTACATCTAATTCTATAGTACAAGTAACAGATACTCCACACATTGTTGTGGTTGACCAAGGAAAATATGATGAGGGAAAGGAGGATAAATCAAAAGAAAAGGAGCAGGCCACAATACAAACACTGGTTGAGTTACCAAAAATAGGCACTCCTACACAAACTCATCAGAAGCTAAGCACTGAGATGATATCATTGCAAATCTCTACACTAGGCTCGAGCTCTACAAAGGTTGCCAGGGTACTTCACTATGGAGACCTTAAGCTAGATGAAGAGATAGTCATACCTATCTATGACTCAAATACTATCACCATTGAACATATTATAGAGATGCAGGATGCATTAAATAGAAGGAGAAGACAAGAAATACTCAAAAATGAGTATAAGCACAAGCAAGCACTACTTGAAATTAAGGACATTTTTATGGACACCTTCAGCTTGCAGTCACCAGATGAGTCAAAACCAATAATGGAACAATTATCAGATATAGTTGACCAAGTGACAAGTGAAGACCAAGACACAAATGTTAAACTTATGGAGTGGTATGAAAGGAAATTTCAAGGAAAGGTAAATGAGAAAATATCAAGTGGTATAGCACCTACACAGGTACAACTAACCAAGAAAATTGAAAAGGTCAAAACTGTACTTGAGAACATTTTCTCACTGTACAAAAAGTTGTGTGATTTTTCCAATTTCACACAAGGGACAGGCCAGAGGATATTGAGCTTGGAGAGAAATCTTTATATTTCTAGCATGTAATTACCAAGAGATCCAGCTCAAAGTGACAAGCATTTTGCTCAATTTCTTCACATTCAAAAGGAATTAGCTGCATTAGCAAGTGAAGAGGCCAATATAAAGGCCAAATTGATGTAGATTCAATCCTCCATAACCCACATTTGAAGGTACTCCATAAAGAGCAAGCCTATGCAAAGAATGTTCTAAAGAAAGATCTCAATCTTTCTACACTTAATGGGCTTGTACATCTTGTTGCAAAGACTACCATTTAGCATAAGTCACTTGACATTTCTTTGGAGAATTGGGATACAACTCTAAAAATGATCATGGAGGTAAACAATACATTTTTGGCTAAATATGGTATAACTCCTTAGAACCCTTTGACATAAGTGTCAAAAAGGGGGAGAAATAATAATAAGGGAGATAACATAGATATATGTATAATGTTTTGGGGAAGATATAACTAAGGGGGAGAATGCTAAGTACTTTGATTACATTCTTTCATTCATTCTTTTGGAGAATAAAGGGGAAAGATTGTAGATAGCCAAAAATGGGAGATAAGAGATAAGACATAGTGTGGGGGAGATAAAAAAATTTGTGAATTGTATGGAAGATAGCTTTGATATAGAATACAGGAATACAAAGCATAGGTACAAATTACATAAATAGAGCAAAGGCAAAGAGTATCAGATACATCAGCATAGAAATTTTGGTTACAAAAATGAAAAAGGCACAAATCAACCCAGGGGGAGTTATAAGGTATTTTGTTTCTTACAAAATTTTGAACAAATTTTGAAATTTTGCACATATGCAAAGAAGAATAAATAATGTACTCATAAGGTTAGATCAATAATGTTTAGTTAAGTGTTTTTGACACTCATGTCAAAGGGGGAGATTTTTGATCTCATACTGGTTTTGATATTTGAGTGTCAACACACTTAACCACTTTCTACATAGAAGCCGAGTATACTACATGTGTTGAGCCAGAATTTCAATAGGTGTCGAGTGACTTCAGGTGTCGAGCATTATATAGGTGCCAAGTGATATATAGGTGTCGATTCATAGTTGATGCCAAGAAAATTAGAATTCTTCATGTGCCGAGTGAACTAGAAACATACATGTACTAAGCAAGATAGAGTGCAATATGTGCTGAGCAAACCAGGATAGTATATGTGCCAAGCACCAATAATCTAGTATGTACCAAGTAACATAGAATCAACATATGAGTTTATGCCTTCACAAACTCAAATGTAAACTATTTTTTGAGTTGACATAGAAGAATCTCAAAGGATAATAAGGTTAAGAATGAATCTTTTTCATTTCCTATGCAATTAGCATGTGCCAATAAGAAAAATGGAGAAGACATGCAACCAATGAGAAAAGTGCAAGGAATGAGTGGGAATTAAAGATTCAATATGGATCGTAGATCCATACCTAACCCTAAGTCTTCAAAATCCTTAAAAGGAGGATGAAACCCATTGTATGAGAGGATGAGAGAAGTGTAAGGGTAAACTATAGTGAAATCCAAAGGAAAGTATGAAAGACTTAGAGGAATAGAGCAGCATTACAACATCCAGTTATTGGAGAACAAAGAATCAAAACTTCAAAAGAGTGACATATTAGATTAGGCAAGGATAAGAGTAACAGAGAAGAATAAGGATCTGTATCAACAATTAAAGATTGCAAGTAGCCAAGTCAAAAGATTTTTAATACTCTCTAAAAATTGTATTAGATAGTGGAAAATCCTATGTTGATAGGTTAGCTTAACAACTATTTTGTAGATCCTTTGAAGAGGTGACTAAATCCTTTAATAGGGTGACACTTCATGTAAAGTGTTTTAAATCCTTTAACTAGGTCACTATTGACATAGTGTAAAGCCTTTAATAGGGCAGGCCTTTCACAGGGTAGACCATCAAAAGTGGTCAAACAATTATTGCTACAGTGATTTTGTGGGTATCATCCCCACCCCAATTTTACCTTCTTATTCCTGGAGGGTTTATGGGTTACAAAATTTTGGTGTTATGTGTGTTGATGCATGTGTTTACTTTATGTTTATTTAATATGTTTACATGCATGTAGTTTACTTTCAGTTATTTGTTTTAAAGGATTTGAAAAGGTTAAAATGTGTTACTTTTGATTCACCCCCCCCCCCCCGCCCTTAGAAGTACTCTTCCCATTTGAATATTCCAACACTAGGCTCTCTATGGTCGAAACAAGGGTTTCACTAGGGTTCACCTGCCCATCCAAAGCTAATGGAACTGATGATTCAATGCCAAGTTTAGTGGTTTCAAAGTTACATAGTGATGCACCAATGAATTGAGGCACATTGTTAGTTTTGTCATCAAGCGAGATTGATGTGCCGAATCCAAATGGGATATGATCTCTCTAAAATGAGATAGGTTATTGTAGAATTTAACATCACTATTCTATAGCATTTGACATTTTACCCCCATGAGCTCTAAGTTATGACCCTCGAAAGATAGACCTCCAAACACACTTAGAGCATCTTTGAGACTCTTCGGTATGGGGTGGTCACGAATGTTGTAGGCTCTCTAAGGGCAGAAAAAGGTTATCACTAGGTTTCAACTACCCATCCAGAGCTAATGACATTGATGATTTGATGCCAAGATCAGTGATTTCAAAGTTACACAATGATGCACCAATGAACTGAGGCACACGACAAGTTTTGTCATTGAGCGAGATTGTTGTGCCAAATCCAAACAGGATGTAATCTCTTTGAAACAATATAGTATATAGAATCATATATCATATTTATTAAATTTTGGAGGGAAATTAATTGGGAAATCAATTAGTATGCGAAATCATTTAGTATTATATATTATTATATAAAATATAGTATTTATAATCATATGTATTATTTATTATATTATTATTTTGTAATTGATGCAATGGGTCGAATGGGGTCATGGGCTAACCTATGAACCCCTTCGATCCATTTCATCATAACATGTGTCCCTAGGGGTTCTAACCTAGGGGTCTTAGGACCCCTGGGGACATATGGTAATCAATCATATGGGTCGAATGGGGTCATAGGCTAATGTACAACCCCCTTCAACCCATTGCATCACGACATGTGTCCCTAGGAGCCCTAGGACAACTAGGGACATATGGGTCAAATGGGATTATAGGCTAACCTACGACCCCCTTCGACCCATTTCATCATAATATGTGTCCCTAGGGGTCCTAATATCCCTAGGGACATATGTTAATCAATAATATGGGTCAAATGTGGTCATAAGATAACCTATGACCCCCTTCGACCCATTTCATCATGACATGTGTCCCTAGGGACATATCGTAATCAATCATATGGGTCAAAGGGGGTCGTAGGCTAACCTACAACCCCCTTTGACTCATTTCATTATGGCATGTGTCCCTAGGACCCCTAAGGACATATGTTAATTGATCATATGGGTTGAATGGTGTCATAGGCTAACCTACGAGCCCCTTCAACCCATTTCATTACAACATGTGTCCCTAGGGGTCCTTAGACCCCTAGGGACATATGGTAATTAATGCAATGGATCAAATGGGTTCATAGGCTAACCTAAAACCCCCTTCAACCCATTACATCATGACATGTGATGCAATGGGTCAAATAGGGCTGTAGGGTAACCTATGACCCCCGTCAACCCATTGCATTGTGACATGTATTGTAATCAATTATATGGGTTGAATGGGATCATAGGCTAAACTATATCTCCCTTCGACCCATTTCATCATGACATGTGTCCCTAGGGGTCCTAGGATCCCTAGAGACATATGGTAATCAATCAAATGGGTTGAATGGGATTGTAGGCTAACCTACAACCCCCTTCAACCCATTTCACATAACATGTGTCCCTAGGGATCTTAGGACCCATAGGAACATATGGTAATTGATGCAATGGGTTGAATGGGGTCGTAGGCTAACCTATGACCCCCTTTAACCCATTACATTCCTAATTTTATTCCTAACCTCCCTATTTTTAATTTGATGCCTAATTCTCCATCTGTTAATCCTAGTTCTTCCCATACCTATGTTGGAATTCAAGCTATATTTTAGGATGTAGATGTGCACCACTTATTTGATTTAACTTCTTCTCTTATTCATGAAGACATTAAAGGAAATGGTAAAGAAACTTCTTCAAAACCTATTATTCCACTTTATACAGCTTTTACTCATGAACACACTAAACATTTATCTCATGTAGAAGCTTTACATGATATGTACACTACAGGATATAATATGATAACTAAATAAGGTTATAGAGGTTTAGAGCTTGGAGTTAATGAGCATGGTATCAAGTATGTGGTTCATATACCCCCTAAACAAGATCTGCATGGTGTTGGTTGCTCACAATCTCAAGTCAAGGTGGGTGATGTTGATTGTCATCCTCCTCTTCATATTCTTCTCCCTACACCTAAAATAGATAATCTTGCTACTCACCATGATATAGCTAAGAAGGTGTATGTTCAATTAATGAATTCAAAAAAATAAATCTTTGAACCTATACTAAAAGATTCCTTATCCAAGTACAAATGTCCTTTTCATTATAGTAATACACACTTACTTGTTGATTGTAAACATTTCAAATTATATGTTCAAGAAAGAGTTGCTTTAGGAATTATATCTCACTCTCATGCAATTTTATAATTCCTTCATAATTTTGATAAAGGGGATTCCCCTCATTCTGATATAAATATATCTCTTCTCCTCTTGTCTCTGGACTAGGGAGCAAGAGGTGTATTTCCATCCAATATCCTAGGATCCATTAGGCCTTTTATTGGGCTTAATTGGTATTATTTCTTCCTATTTTTCTATGATTTTGTATTATTTTTATAGTTATTCAAAGAGTATTTTCAAGATATGATCTTTTCTAAGACATTTTTTTTCAAAGGTATCCTTGTCTTCATCCCTGGGGGCAAGATTCTTCCTTCTTGTCTAGGGAATTGGTTTCCTTAGCTTAGTGGTACTTATTTATATTACAATATTATTTCATCATGCTAATAGATGTCTTGACTATGGATGACCTTTTTTATGAGAGGTTGTTGTCCTAGCTCATCACTTCTTATCTATGTTGTAAATTATGTTTTTAATAAAGTCTTACCCTTGCTTTGGTGTTAGAGTTGCTTTCCTCATTCCAAAGATTCCTCTTTCTCTTCTTTATAGGGGACTTAATGTTTTAATCTTTGTTCCCACTTGGTTTATCTTTGAAAGATGATATTTTATTTAAAAGCACTCCTCTATGGTGGAGGTCTTGTTGAGAAGATCTCTTTCTTTGAGGATTCATTTTTAATGAGTGAAATATCCTTTTCACAATTATCTATACTCTTGGATATAGGGGTCAATATCCCTCACTAAGAATATGGTACACATTGTTGTTAAATAAGATATCTCCTTGCATTGTGAAGTAGGTATGTCCTTCCTCTTCCTTATCATGTCTAGTAAATAGCCATGATAAGGAGGGGGGATACATATGTTCTCCCTTGTACTATAGTTTTTCAAATTACATGATAAATCTTGGAAGGTAACACATATAAGTTTCTAAATTCTGAAGAGACGCATTTTTTGATTTTTCAATATGCTAGATCCTCTGAAGGTAACATACATATGTTGTTGAATCCTAAAGAGACATGCATTTTTCAATTTTCAACATGCTAAATCTTGGAAGGTAATGCACATGTGTTGCTAAATCTTGAAGAGACACAAATCTTCAATATGCTAAATCTTCTAAAGGTAACACACATAAGTTGCTAAATCCTAAGGAGACACACATTTCATAGTCATAGTGATACAAGAACGTTGATCTATGAGTATTCTAGAAGCCATTAGAAGATGCATTACAATTGCAAGCACAGTTTATGGGTGAACTATCAGGTTTGGTCACCTGTTTGGCTCTCCCTCCCTTGGTGATTCACGATAAGGTGGACATCTTACTAGGCAAGGTAATCATTTCCTCTTTTTGCTCTTTTCACTTTCATACTAGTAGGACTAGATCATGAAGCTATGTTATTTAAAGTTTTGTTGTTGTCTTTATTATGTAGTCATTTATGATCTTATGATAGCTTTCCAAATATGATATTAGTATGAGAAATATTTCTTAGCAAGGTTTCTTGTGCTAGTTAATTTGGATTTGTTTAGCACTAATAATTTATGTTGTGTTGTTTTGATTTTGTTTTTGTTTTCATACCCTTGCGTGTGTATGTTGGGTTAGAATCCTTATCTTGAGGGCTTGTGTCCTTAGATAAGTGTTATTTTATCTCATTGTGAATCCACCTGGATCTCTTCTTTCTTCTCCTTTACCAAGAGTTTGCATTGAATCCATACTCTTGCTAAAGTGGGGGCTTAATGTATCATCTTAAAATGGAAGCGCTTCCATGATAAGAATGTTTAGCCCTCTAAGTAAGTGGTCTAGGTTCATGTCAAGTTCCTTGAACAGGTCTTTGCATTGATCTGGCTATTTCCCCCTTGTTTCTAGCCTCTTTCTGACAAATTTCTCTAAGAAACTAAAGACTTTAACTTTCTGGGTCAATGATGACCTAATGGGTCAATGTTGACCTCAACTTTGACCTAGGGAAGAGTTGACCTTAAACTTGACCCTAGGTCCAAATTTCAAGTTCTAGAGGTTTTGGGACATCAAGCTTCAAAAAGTTTCATTTTCCCACTTTTGGGTTGACTGTTTCAGATTTTGGAATGGTAAATTCTTAAATTACATTTAAGCTAGGTCCATTTATAGGAGTTAAGGTTAATTGGGATTAAATTCTCCAATGTCAACCTCTCTAAAAGTTTGTGCCCTAGATCACTATATAAAGAAGCCTCCTCTCATTTTCAAAGAACACACATTATGATATTGAAGAATCCATTATTTCTTGAAGTTGATGAAAGATCAACCCCACAGTTCCCAAGAATCACCTACATGCAAACACCTATCACAGAGAAAGAGAGAAGCAAAAAGCTATGGAGGCTGGAATTGCCAGATCCATAGATGAGACATTCTTGTTTAGAAAAAAAAAGAGATTTCTATTATGAAAACTAAATAAATAAAATTACAAAGAGATCAATCCTTATAAAAGGAGATCAAAACCCTAACAGGGTAAAACCTAGGTTGCATGATAATAATTAATAAAAGAATTAATTATTATATGTCTAAACTTTAACTTAAGTAAACTAGACATAATAAGTGACTTAATAATCAAATCAAAATGATTTAATTAATTAGGCAATATCTTATTACTCTAACATTATTTCCACAATCAAGCAAGATCAAGAAATCATTCCATCAATTATTTTCAAGGAAGTATCCAAGTCATTGTCTTCATTCAAGTTCTCTATTAAAGATCAAGGATTCAAGCATTCAAGCCTTTGAAGGGATTTGGCTCAAGCATTTAAGATTTATCATTCAAAACCCTAGATCTAACCATCATGGTGGTTTGAAGATCCTTTGTTTATCTTCAAGATCTATTCATTCTTCTCTTAGGGTATATTTTTAGGACAATGAATTGAAGTTTAAATTTGGATATCCTTTTTGAAAAACCTTCAAGATCTATAGACCAAATTTTTGTTGGAGCAGTGTAAGTCAAGGTAAAAAATTAAGGGGTAAGATTGTGCCCCACTATCTGGGTCAAGGTTGACCTACCCTAAAAAAGACAAGTATTTCAGGTTTTCTCTATCTTGGCATTTTTACGTCGAAGCAAGTTGCAGAATCTTTTGAAACTATACGCAGACATTAGAAATCAGCATTTTTTAGATTTTCCCTACTTTGAGGTTAGTATTTATCTTTTATTCATTCAAGATTTCAAGTACATACTTTCTAAAGTAGATTATAGGATTTCTTCCTTTCTTCATATTCTCCATCATTTGATTCATTTGTGCATTGATCACTTCTTTGTGATTAATCAATCTGGATCTTTCCTTTTGGGAATATTTGTTAAGGATAGGTCCTATATTCCCCCTCTTACATCATATATTTACCCCATTCTTTTTTATCTTATTCAAATACTATGTTCAAATATATATTATAGTAGCATATGTAATAATATATATTTAATATAATAATAATATTATAGATACTATATAATAATATCTAGTACTATGACCCTAATATAATATCTAATCATATTTAATATCATATATAATATTATAACAATAAATTTTTTTATATGATATTTAATAATAAAATATAAAATAATAATATTCAAATATATCTTAAATGTGAAACATATTTAAATATGTTTGTAGGTCTTTTGGTTTAAAATGTACAATTGGTTCCCATTATCTCAATTTTTTAAATTTTGTGTTTTGTTGCCACATTTCGGGTACCTAATTTTAGATTGAGTACTTAATTAGGCTTGGTATTTACCAAACCTCTTTGGTCAACTCAAAAAATGTGTTTGAGACATCTTTCCCTGACATTCAGACTTCGATTGGCCATTTGACAATATTTTTTCATCCAAATTCAATGAAACGAAAAGGGTTTTTTGAGAACATTCTCAAGATTCCATCGATATAACTTTTGTCAAATTATGAGTACAATAAGTATTTATTAGTTAATTTCTAATGAAGATTTTTGTAAACTGTCAACTGATTGACATACTGATTGAGAAATAGCCATAACTTTCAAATGGTATAACATTTTTAAAATCCAAAAGTTGTGTTGTGTTCTATGTTTTGCCTAGTATAAGAAAAAAATTAATTAATTTGTAAATTTTTCAATTATTTAAGGTTGTCAGACATAGAATTTTTTAATTCTGAAAAAGTTGTAGTAGAAATCTCATTTAATTTTATTTTGGAGTAAAATACCCAAAAATATGTGTCACATTCGAGCATAAGTCTCCTTTTTATATCTATAATTATATTAAAAAATATTTTTGTTTAATTTTGATTAAGTTGGTCAGATATACACCTACTTTTTATTTTCACCCTAAAAAATTTGTAGTACTACATTAAAATCCAAAATTTTGATCTATCAAATATTTTTTTCTTGAGATAAGACCTAGTAATTTAGAAACTACATTCAATTTCGTACAAACTCTTTTCTTACAACTTTTTGATATAAAGCCCATAACTACTTTAAAATTATGCGTCAAGTTAACATAACCCTAACTTGTTGGTTTTTCACTAACACTTAAGGCCATAGTTTGGTTGACTATGATATTGCACATACCCAACACTTACTATAAAACATAATAAATAGACATTTAAAAAAAGGAATTAATAGTTCAAACCAAGATATAACTTTTCTTTTAAATGGTTTAGGGATTATGAGTCTAAAATATCAATCATACTAATGTGATATGAAAGGGAAAATATTAATTAAATTAATATTACAATGTAAAGGACAATTTTGGGTATCTACATTTTTTCCCTCTTTGATGCCATTTCAAAATCAACATTGAATCAAGGAGAACAAAATAAGGTTCCCCAATCATAGAATGATTGGAAAGGATGACTAGAAGGTAGAGATATTACAACTTGCAAGGAAAAATGGGTTTAGAGAACATGGGTGCTCTCTCAAAATGAAGAGGAAGTGAACGAAAATGGTAGGGATAGGAAATAAATAGGAGTCTCATTGAAAAATGAAAAAGAAAACAAGTTAAATGCATATTAATATAGAATGCAAATTTGTATTGAGTTAACATGGAAGATAATATTCTAGTTTGATGTTGTATTTGATATTACGCACCAAGGTGTGAGGAACCAAGATGACTATGTATCAAGTATATGATCAAAAAGATCAAATACAACCATATGTCTTATGACACCATGATATGAAAGACCATGATGCCCATGTGACAATGGGATGAAAAGACCTTGATAGATACAAAAAAAAAAATACAAGAAACAAGAAAGCATGCAAAAAAATTAATAGAAACGCATCATATTTCCCCTAATCAAGTTAAAAACCAATTGAGTGAGTGAGTGAGTGGGAGGGAAGTACCTTGAGGATTGGGAAGGATACATTCCATGATGAATGATTGAATTTCAAATTGATCAATTTCTTATCAATTGATTTGGTTTAAGAAGTGGTTTGATTAGAGAATAATGTGCTAGATTGCAAGATTGAACTACATGAACTAGTGATTTGGGACCTTTTGGATTATAGGAATTTTTAAATTTTTTTTAGATGAGAGAACTAGATAGAATGGAATTGAAGAATATTTGATAGGATGAAATTTCAAAGCATGGAAGAGAATAAATGAATTCAAGTATAAGATAAATAGATTTGATAGAAAAGATGGTCCAAAGAAGATGAATGGATGATTAAAGGGAAGGGATAGAATGAAATAGAAAAGAAGATAAGTGTATTGGAGCCAATGAAAAGGGAGAATGAAGGGATAATAGAGGATGGAAAGATGGAGAGATGTTTGGTAGTTGGATAGAACGGATGTGGATAGGATGTCAGGAGTTAAAGGATGGGTAACATGTAGAGGAGGATCCAAGGACCATATTACAAAGGAATAAGATGGACCACTCATGAGGAATGAAAATGGAGGATGAAAGGATGGTAGATAAAAGATGAATGGATGGATGAATGGTGTGTAACAATACTCATGGAGGAAACAACAGATTATAGTTTCTAAAGCATGCATGGAAATTTTATCGTTTAGTGCCTCTAATTTTTGGATTATAAGTGAAAAAGATATGGGATAATGAGATGGAAGATCTGGATGGAGTAGGTAATATATGGAATAGAGGAAATGTATAGGATAATCAAGATCAAGAAAAGATATGGGAAAGGAGGATGGGTTGACATAGAATTATGAAAAGTGGACGGTAGATAGTGGATACATAGTATAAGGATATGAGATGGATAATGATATAGATAGGGCATCAAGATCAAATATAGGAAAATTGAAGGGACAATGTGTAGGATTATGGATAGTGATTGAATAATGGATAAGGGATATGGATATTGCATATGGATGAATTGAAGGAATATGATAGTTAGAATCAAAGGAAAGAAGAAGGATAACGGGGCTTGTAAAGGATAATGCATGGTAAATAAGGAATGTGGTAGATATGTATGCCATATAGTATGGATGGATGTTTCTTCAAAGTGAAGAGTTAAAAGGGAAGAGTATTGGAGAGTAAACAAGATATGATAGATATGGTATGTAGTAAATGACTAGTTGGAAGAACATTCCCAAAAGTATGATGAGTAGGTATATGAAATGATTATACATGATGCATATTTTTCAGATGTTTGTCACAATACTTATCCAAGGTGGCTATTTGTAAGGTATATATCATTGGATAATTTTATACAATTTTTTTTTGTTTTTCTTTTTTTTGAATTTTATGTAGATAATGATAATGGAGAGATGGGAAGATAACCAAGAATTTATTTTTATAGATAGTATCCTTTGATATATTTGCAATACACATGCTTATAAATGTTGGTAGGATGATCAAAAAGAAAACTCAAATGGCTAGGGGTGGTGGATAAGGGTTTTTGCAAAGGAGTGGATGGGTATGGAGGGATGAGTGGATAATGGATGGTAGGTTGGAAGATTTGTGGATAAATAGATGAGGAAGGTGAAAATATAATCATTGACACACACCTTGAAGGGTGGTGGAATAGTGCGATATGGAATTCTATTTTAAGATGTGTGATCATGTATTAACAAAAATATTAAAGAGCTATTAGGTGAAACTATTAAGAAAGAATACAATAGCATGTGTGTAGATAGAATATTGAAAGATGAGAAAAAACACCTACGAACCAAAGGTTTGACATACTTGGTGATGTTCCCATAGATTGTCATCCATATTAAAAATGATACATTCTAAGTGTTGGAATACATTAGAATAACTGAGAGGGAAGGGGGGTGAATTAGTTATCCAAGCTCCAGATGTATAAATAAAACTTTTCACAGCTTAGTGAACCCATAAAACATTATTCATCATGCATGCATCCATAAGATTATGCAATCACTTAAAACTTGTAAGTTATTGTCAAATCAACTTGCAAAAATGTAAAGCATGAAACATAATAGATTCATCAGCACACTTGACATAGTGATTTACGTGGAAACCCAATTTGAAAAAAACCAACAGTAACATGCTACTCTTTTTACTCTTCTGAAGTGATGTCCTATAAAAGGCCAACCCTGTTAAAGGTTACAATACACATTGTTAAATGTAACCCTATTAAATAATTTCAATCATCCTATTACGAGTGAGCCTTATTAGAGGACTTTAGACCATTCACTTGGAATGTCATGTGATTAAAGGATTTACAAATTACTATTAGGTCACCCTTAATCCAAAGGATTTACCCTAGACAGATACAATTTTTAGAGAGTAACAGTAAAGCTTTGATCTAATACAATTTACAACTTCATTTGTAGATTACATATCACTATTTAGTCCTCAATTTTGTTTGGCCTTCATACTTTGCATCTCTGATAGCTTGTTCATCCTTCAAGAATTCATACCCTTAAGCCTTCTTGCTTAACATGCCATTGCAAACTCTTCTCTTAGGTCGCTAGATGAATAAAAACCATTGACTCCTTGTCTTCCTTAGGTTCTCGCACATGACAAACTTTCTTCATGACCAACCATTCCTATAAATAGGAAATTAAGATCTTTTGGTGCTCATTCTCCATCATCCAACTTAGGGTTTGGATGGATTAGGTAGGATACAATGTATCTACCCCGCATTTCATATATCTTCAAGAATCTTCTTCTAAAATTCACTTTGAATTTTCCTAAAAATAGTTTACCTTGAATTCTATACCAGTAGCTCATCAACCTTATCTTCCACCTAGTTCACATAATCCAAGAAAACAAACTTGTTAGCTCTAGTTCATCAAATTCACAATCTTTTAAATAATGCAACAGCTTGGCATTGTCAAGCTTTTGATGCTTGACATACATTGTGTTTCTCAACATCCACTATGAAATTACTCAGCATGAACTAAAGTTTACTGGTGCTCATCATTAACTAAACTTTACTTGGCATCCACTATTCTACTCGGCATACACTAGAATAAACTTTTACTCGGCTCCAACTGATTTTCTACTTGACTTGCTCTGTCTTTGCTTGGAACCTACTATCTACTCAATCAAGCTTGGCAAACAAACTTTGTGTAATTTGTTCTCCTAAACTTTCTTAGTATAACCAACCTTTATAACCTTAAGTAGATTATCAATACATCATGTTATCATTATCTTAACTAATTTTTGTACTTCATTACATAACCATAACTCAACCTTTCCTCTAGGTATTATTGTTACATCTTTTGATCAAATCCTTATCATCAATCAAATAAGTGATAGTACTCTAATCTTATAAGCACTTGTCTCACCATCAAATGGTAGGTTTGACATCAGTGACAAAACAACGATTGAAGCATATTTGTCATACTCGTATGTTCTCAACAATCTCCCTCTTTCAACAATCTCCTTCTTTGGTTAGCTTCTTCAATCTATTATCAACAATATCCCTCTTTGGCATTGATAGAAAACAAAACTAATCAACCAAATGGTAAACACCTTGTTCAACCAAACTAACTAGGTTAAAACAATAAGACAATACCAAAAAGAAAACTTGTATTGAAATCTCTCCCTCTATCAGCAACTTCCATCTTCTGAATAGGTTACAAACTTTTTCTTATAACTCCCTCTTATTCTTCTTATATCTCCCTCTTTATTGTATCTCCCTCTTACTAGGTAGATGTTAGGATTTCTCTTTCTTTTCTCTCCTGATCAACAATTGTCTCCTTTAGCAATTATCTCCCTCTTAGGATCAGTAAACTCTCACTTTTTGACAACAATCTCTTGATATAATATCTCCCTCTTGATCAATCAATCTCTCTTGATCAGTAAAACTCTCCCTCTTTGACAAAAATGCCAAAGACTTGTCATCTTTAACATGATAGATATAAACTTTTTTAGTTTCTTCAATTTCTCCCTTTGTTACCTTGCTTGTGACTGATTTGAAGTTTCATGTCTTTGATTACTTTAGGTAGCTCATGAAATAAGATCCTCTGCATCAATGTGTAACATATGAACATTAGCTTGTTTGATTTAGGACACTCCTCTTGTTACTTAGATAGCCTTATATAAGGGTATAACCCCTAGTTTACCTCTTAGATACTCATGAGCATCCTTAGGTAATGCTTTTGTGAAGATATCAACAATTTATTCCTTTGTGTTGACATATTCCATCTTCACCTCTTTATTGTGAACTAACTCTCTCAAGTAATGATACTTGATTGCAATGTGCTTATTCTTTGTGTGCATCACTGGATTCTTTGATATATTGATAGCACTTGTATTATCACAATAAAGTGTCACTGATTCTGTGATCTCTTCCTTCATTCTTTTAAGTAATAGTTTGATCCATACAATGTTTGTACAATTTACAACATATTCAACTTCAACAGTAGATTGTGAGGTGCAATTTTATTTCTTGCTAGTCCATGTAACTAGCCTCTTACCTAAGAAAAATGATCCTCCATTGGTTCTCTTCCTATCATCAATGTTTCCAGCCCAATCAACATTAGTGTAGGCTCTCAATTCAAATTTCTCATTCTTCTTATAGTATAGACCAAACTCTTTTGTTCCTTTCAGATATCTCATTATTCTCTTTATAGCCATCAAGTGATTCTCCCTAGAATTAGCAGAGAATCTTACACCTATCCCTATAGATAATGCAATATCAAGTTTGCTATGCACTACATATTGCAATTTACCAATCAGACTTGTACAATGTTTGATTCACCTCAGCTAAATCATCATTCTTTGACAACTTCTGTCCTATCACCATAGGTGTACTTACTAGTTTGGAATCCTCCAATCCAAAAAAATTTAATATTTCCTTGAGATACTTTGATTGAGTGATGTATATACCATATTTCATCTAATATACTTGCAAGCCCACAAAGAACTTGATCTCTCCAAACATAGACATCTCAAATTCTTGCTTCATCGGATTTGCAAAATCCTTACATAAAGAATCTTGACCTCCAAATATGATATCATCGACAAATATTTTAGATTAAAAAATACCCTTGCCTTTCTTTTTTTTCATGTACAGATTGTTTTTATCATCACTCCTTTCAAATCCAATCTTTACAAGATAATTATGAAGTCTCTCATACCATACTCTTGGTGCTTATTTCAAACCATATAGAGCCTTGTGTAGTCTACATACCATGTTCTTATTGTTAACATCAACATAACTTTCAAGTCGTTCTATGTAAACTTCTTCCTCTAATATACCATTCAAAAATGTAGATTTAACGTCCATTTGATAAACTTTGAAACCTTTATATGCAGAATAAGAAAGTAAAGTTCTTACTCTTTCCAACCTAACAATAGGAGAAAATTTATTTCCATAGTCAATTCCTTCTTCTTGTGCATATCCCTTGTAAACTAATCTTTCTTTGTTCCTTGTGAATTCACCATTTTCATCTAGCTTGTTTCTGAATACCCATTTGTGTCAATCACATTTTTGTCTTCTAGTCTAGGAACTAGACTCCATGTTTTGTTTTTCTTTATTTGTTCAATCTCTTCTTCCATGGTGTTGGTGTAAATACATATTTACTATTTACACTTACTTAAGTTTACTTAGGTTAATGCATTATTTTATTATATTGCATTATTTTATTATTTATTTTGTGAGACACTTAGGAGTTTGTGCACCTTTATGAGTTGTCATGTTGACAACACAGAAATACGCAACTCTAATTCAGCACATGGTGTCTATAACACTAGATTTTGCATCATTCATTGAGTTGTTATGTAGACAACACAATTATTTGCACTCCCTTTTTAGCACATGGTGTCTACAATAGAAATTTGCATGCTACACCATTGTAGGCTTATCCTCTCATCATCACACTTACTTCCGTGCTTAATGGAGGATAACCCATATCTGGTGGACATGTTCCTGGTTGTATGACTTATCATGATGTTGATTCCTAAGCATTCTAGATGCATCTCAGAGGCCTTTATATATAGAAACTCCTAGTGTACATTAATTCATATTGAATTGAATACATATCGATATTTTGATCATACTCTTTCTAGTCTACAGTTGTGCTTGTGTTTGAGTTCTTCGTTCTTGGGTGAATTTTTCCCTAAGAAAAATTCTTACATGGTATTAGAGATTAGAGAATTTCTCTTCACATAGTCATTCGAGACCATTGTTGCTTTAGCAGCTCGGCCGTGATCTAGAGTACGACAAAAATTGGGAGCATCCAGAGCCAAATTTGACGTTGCCATTGCATCTGAAACATTGATTCGATGAAAATTAGCTATAAATTTAGCTACCCTAGGCCAAAGTCAATTGTGAGGCAAAAAAAATTTTTAAATTGGCACCCAAAGGCCCCAATTTGCAACTCAGGTATGGTCATTTTGCAGATCTAATTAATTGCTTTTTGGATCTATATTTTTTCCCGTGCCATTTTCATCTATATTTTTTCAACAAAAAATTTGCCCTTCGGGCAGCAAAGAATTTTTTTTTGGTACAGGTATCGAGTAGTCACACCCTGGCCCTACACATTGAATATTTTGTAGAATATTCCTTTTGGTGGCATCATCAAAGTCCAGCCACAAACTCACCAGCTAGCCCAACCAACTGGCATAACACTCCATTTTTTGGCACCCTCACAACACTACAACTAGCCAAGTGGTATCAAATTCTAGCAATGAGTAGCTTTTTTATTTTAACAAAGTGCATTGTGCATTTTATACACTCTGCAGGGTGTTCTTCCCACCAATGCACAATTTTTTGTTTAAAACTCCAGCGTGTGTTTGAGCTTCTGGCCCCTGAAAATCCCCCTGGCAACGCTAAAAGCATTCAGGGCGATACGAGAACTTGTCAACAAATGCAAAACTAGTGACCCTATGCTTTTTCACCATATGTCCATAGTAGGAGCCATACACATTGCCTTTGGAGCTATAGCCACGCAGACCTCTCAGACTCCAGTAGGGACAACTGACTAAGCAAATAGTCAACACTATCCACGATAGGCGCCATCCTGCCATGCAAGCTAACTCAACCAACCAAGTGGAAATCTAGTCCACCTCAGTAGCTATATATGTTAGCGTCTAGCTTGTGCAATACAATTGACATGTGTCATCCATACAACTGTGATGTCAAATTTTCATACTACCACATCAACCAAGGGGACTATTTTTTGCTGACATCATCATTTCACGAGGTTAAATTTGACAATCGTCTGACCAACATTTCCAAGAATTTTTTAACTATAGTGATGACCATTTGACCATCAAATTTACACTCACAATTTCCTTCCTAGACCCCTCTTCAGATTGCTTTTTGATTTGGCAGCTCGACTTTGAGAGCCCATAACTCAGACATCCAAACTCCAATTTAGGTGAATTTTTTTTATTTTGGGTAAAATTTCCTAGAATTTTTAGTGGTGGTGTTCTTTTCTAATTTTGGTGTAAGAATTTTATAGAAATTTCATTTTTGGTGACTGTACCTATTCAATCCTTCATTTTTCAACTTTAAACGCTTCGTACAGGCTCATTTGGACACTTTTTTAGGTTCCATTTTTTTTGAAAGTGCATACTATTTCATCTACTTTCTAGATCTATAGTCAGATTCTAGGATTGTGTGGACAAAAATCTCACTTTCAAAACTAGGGCCTTTTCTACATTATATTGCTTTGATTACTTTTTAGAATTGTTGTACATCTGAGCTATAATGCTTAGTGATAGATTTGGGCCTCAAAAGGTTTTTGTAAAAAGAAAAATTAGAAGTCCATTTTGTAAATTTTGACAAGTGGCGTATTGTACATGCACTACATATAAAGTGTCAAAAGCTTTTTTTTGGGGGGATCTTTTTATTGAGTGAAAAGGGGGGGTGTGTATTGTGTTTTTGTGTCTCTCTTGTGTGCTCTTTTCATTTTTGCATCATGGGTTCACCTAAATGTCCACTTCTAACTTCATGTAATTATTCTACATGGAAAGATATTGTATGGAGTGGATTAATGGAAAAAGGTCTAAATCTTTATGTTGATGGTACAATTCCAAAACCCACTGATACTAAAGAACTCATTGATTGAAAAATTATAGACAATCAGGCTTTAAGAATTATCAAGAGTTGTGTACATAGAGATCTCTTCTTTCACGTTGCCAATTTCAAGGAAGTCAAACCTACATGGGACAAACTTATATCATTGTATGGAAAGGTGGATGAGGAAAAGGGTTTCTAGATTGAGGACGATCTACTTCTATTAGATCCAAAGAACTTTGACACAATTCAAGATTATATCAACAAAATGAATGAGTATAGGGCACTACTTAAAGATTGTGGTAATCCCATGAAGGATGAAAAGTTGATTCATCACATCCTAAAGAGACTAACTTTAGAGTATGCTTCCTTTGTTTTGAATTATAATACTCACAAGTTGACCATGGGAAGTGCTTTCGATAAGCCTACATTTGATGCTTTTGTAGAAATGTTGATTGTTGAACAATCTCACTTGATAGATTTGGGACTTTTCATGACATCAAAGACCAAAGCATTGGTGGCTAGTGATGAGCACCAATCAATTCAAGGAGGGAAAAGTTCTAGCAACAACAAGAAGAAGTAGTGGAAGTAGAAATCATAGTCTAAGACACAACAATCCTCCTCACAACAAGGCAATTATTCTTCCAACAAGAAGGGAAGTAATGAAAAGAAGGAAAAAAAATTTTGTGCATACTACAAGAAGCTAAATCATGATGAGCATCGTTGCAAGACTAAGTGAATCGATGAGTTGGAAAACCTACTTAAGAAGAAAAAAATTCAAGTTTTGGGTACTTCCAAGGATTCAACTCCAACCTCTTCAAAGGGAAAAGGGCAAGCACTTATGGTAAATTCAAGTTCTTCATTGGAATAGATTCTTGACTGAGGTGTCTCCTATCACATGGGTTCTTCAAAGGGAGACTTTTCTTCGTTGAAGCAGTCATAGGTACCGCACATTTTTGTGGGAGATGATACAAAAATGGAAGTTTAAGGGAAAGGACATGTGGAAATTGAAAATGGGGAATTCAAAGACATTCTCTATGTTCCAAACTTAAGCTCTAATATCCTCTCAATTTACCAAATCACTCACCTTGGAGATGGCAAGAAAGTTGAGTTCCTTCCAGATTCAGTAATGGTGTGTAGTTTAAAAGATGATTCATTGGTTGCAGTGGGGAAATTAAATCATGACAAGAGGCTTTATTCATTCTCCCACTTTTTGCCTAAGTCTCCTTCTCAATCCTTGTTGACTCACTCACATCCACAAACTAAACTATGGCATGAGAAATTTAGTCACCTTGCCTTCTTCTATCTTCAACAGCTTTGCTCAAAACACATGGTCAAAGGTCTACCTAACATCAACTTTTCTAAACATGAATGTTCATCATGTTTAGTGGATATGCATCTCAAGGAGAAGTATGATAAAGGGAAGTCTTCTAGAGCACCAATTTTTCTCTATTTGGTTCACATGGTTTTAGCAGGTCCTTTTGCAGTGACATAAGTTAGAAAAGGATGTTACATCCTTACTTTTGTTGATGACTTTTCACACTTCACATGGGTCTACTTCCTTCATCACAAGAATCAAGTGTTGGATAAGCTTCAAGCCTTTAAGAGTCATGTTGAAATGCAAACAAGGAAAGCCATCAAGGTTCTATGGATGGATAATGAAAGTAGATATGTGGACAGAAGACTTAAAGACTTTTGCAACCTTGAGGGTATTGATCTTCATAATCCACTAGCATTTAGTCCACACAAGACAGATGTTGTAGCACTGAGGATTAGAACTCTTAAGACCATGGCAAGTTGCATGATTAAAGCCAAGTCTCTTGATCCAACACTTGAATTTGAAGCCATTAGTAGTGCTACTCACATACTTAACAAGTCTCCTCAAAATGCCTTAGATGGTAAGACTCCTTTTGAGGCATGGTGCAGTAGAAAACTAATTGTGATTCACTTTATAGTATTTGGTTGTCCAGCATGGGCAAACATTTCTTCCAGGGGATGCAAGGCACCAACACCTAGGCCTTGTACTTTCATTGGGTATTAAGACAATGTTAAGGCATACAAACTTATGGATCTTGAGACTCATGAGATCTTTGTGGAGAAGGATGTACATTTTGAGGAAAGTTCACCCAGCTAATCATCTACTCCTCTCCACACTTCATACATTATGGAAATTGATAGTGACACCAGTGATAGTGCTTCAATAGATTTAGATATGTGGAGTTCTATTGACAGTTGTAGTGAGATTTCATGGCATTAGTATAGTCCACATGCATGTATTTCCACATTAATAGGTCAAGCACAACAGGGTACACTTTATCTTCCAGCTCCAGCAACAGAAGATGACTACATGGAAAACATTACAGGTTTTTTCATGGAGTCACACACTGCAAATTTGGGAGATAGCCTTGATGATTTACATCTTCTCTTTGATGAAGATGATCCTTCTACAGTTGTTGTGAGGTCTCACTCTAACCCTCATGTCCATTCTCTACATGATCAATCTTTACAAGTTGGTGTTATTGTGGATCCTTATGAACAACAATTTTTGGAGGTCTCTTTATCATTTGAGGAGATAGATGGTTCATTGGAATAGGTTCAACAAACATCCTTTCTAGATCTACATTCATTCTTTTTAGCACTATTGAAAGGAGTGACCATTAGCATTAACACAGGGACACTTGAGTAGGTTTCAGGGCCACCATACATCTCTAGGATTGTACCTTTTTCATTTTTTCTTCCAAAAGGGAGGAACAATATTCATCATTCTGGGATCAACTTCTTCATCGCAGCTGCTATCACTAGCTGACATTCTTCATTTGGGGGGGGGACTACCTTGTCTCTCTTCCTCTTCTTTCTTATGGGGGGAACTTTTCCTCTTATGAGGTCTTGTTCTTCTCATTCTTCTCTTTTGTCTATACTAGATGTATGTTGTAATGGGGGGTCTTGATTACTCCATCCATCCATGCATCCCTTTTCATCTCTCTTTTTGGGGTAGGGTTTTTCTCATGAGGTTTTTACTCTTTCTTCACTTTATGAGAGATTGCATTTCATTATGTAAATGGGTACCTAACATGGCCTAGTAGTTGGGACCCATCATGCATTTCATCCTAATTTTCATAAGCTTAAGGGCATTCCCCTAGGTTGCACTTAGGGGGGGTGTTGGTGTAAATATGTATTTACTATTTACACTTACTTAAGTTTACTTAGGTTAATACATTATTTTATTATTTATTTTGTGAGACACTTAGGAGTTTGCAGACCTTTATGAGTTGTCATGTTGACAACACAGAAGTACCCAACTCTAATTCAACACATGGTATCTACAACACTAGAGTTTGCACAATTCACTGAGTTGTCATGTAGACAACATAGTTATTCATACTCCCTTTTTAGCACATGGTGTCTACAACATAAATTTGTGGGCTACACCATTGTAGGCTTATCCTCTCATCATCGCAATTACTTTCATGCTTAATGGAAGATAACCCATATTTGGTGGACATGTGCCTAGTTGTATGACTTATCATGATGCTAATTCCTAGGCATTCTAGATACATCTCAAAGGCCTTTCTATACAGGCACTCCTAGTGTACTTTTATTCATATTGAATCAAATACATATCAATATTCTGATCATACTCTTTCTGGTCTATAGTTGTGCTTGTGTTTGAGTTTTTAGTTCTTGGGTGAATTTTCCCCTTAGGAAAATTCTTATACATGGCTTTCCTCCAGTCTATATCTTATAATGCATCTCTCATTGATTTGAGTTCCTTTGTACTCAGCAAACATGTAGCATTTCTCAATCTATTTCATGTCATTGGTCTAGCATCTTTATCTCCAATGATTTGAGCAGTAGGATGATGTCTTTTGACATACTTAGACAATCTTGGTTCAGCTCTTGTTTCTTCATTTTGTCTTTCAACTTCAGAGTCATTATGTACATCTCTATTAGGTAGTTCAGCATCTCTTTCATGTACAATAATCTCAAAATTAGAATGTGCATCCACTTCATTCTGGAACTTGGCATCTATATGTAGCTCGGTTCCTAAATGAAACTCAGCATTCATAAGGTGTGACTCGGTAGTAACTGAAACTTTCTATTTATTTGTAGCTTGATTTGTAGCATCTTCATCAATAGGGGTACCTTCATAAAAGTAAACAAATAATTTGTATTCTTTTGGTTCTTTTCATAGGTTCAGCCTCGTATACCTTTGTATATTAATTAAAGTTCAGATTTGCACTTTTCACAATTTTGTTAGTGTTGTTATTTAAACACTTATAAGCTTTACTTCTTCTGGAGTATCCTAGGAATATATCTTCTTCACTTTTTGCATCAAGTTTACCATTCTTGACATCTTTAAGAATGTAACATTTGCTTCCAAATACCTTAAAATATTTTACATTGGGTTAGTATCCATACCATAGTTCAAAAGGTGCTGAATGAGTACCATTCTTGACTTGTACATAGTTCAAGGTATAGATAGCTATACTTACAGCTTCTCTCCAATATTTCAAAGCAACATTCTTCCATCATGAGTGTTCTATCACATTCCATTATAGATTTGTTCCTCCTTTCAGCTATTCCATTTTGTGGAGGGGTTCTAGGGATGTCTATCTTTTGATTCCTTTGTAATTACAGAATATCTCAAACTCATTTGATGTGTATTATCCTCCTCTATCAAATCTCAAACACTTCATACTTTTACTCGTTTCCTTCTCAACTCTTGCTAAGTACCACTTAAACATTTGGAAAGCATCAGATTTATGTTTTAGAAACATAACTATCGTCATCCTAGAATAATCATCAACAAAAAACTTTATGTACTTATCTCCTTTGTAGCTTTGCACATCAATTGGACCACACAGGTTAGTATGAGAAATTTCTAGTATTGCTTTAGAGGTGTAAGTTTTACTCTTAAAACTTGACTTTGTCATTTTGTCTAACTGACATTGTTTGCACATTACATTATCAGGCTTCTTCAACTTAGGCAAACCTCTAACTTTTCTCATATTACTAATATTGACTAGGTTGTCAAAATTGACATGACATAACCTTTGTGCCATAGCCACACATCATCAAATTTTACAACAAGACAAGTAGCATCCTCTATATCAAGATAGAATATATTACTCCTAGTTTGATCACCCTTTTCCAATCAATTTCCCATTAGTGTCATATATCTTAGCAATCTTGTTTTCAAACTCAACCTTACATCCCAAATTATTCAATTGTGATACACTCAAAAAATTATAGTTAAGTCCTTCAATATAGTGAGCATTGTCACATAAAATATTATATGTGAGTTTGATAGAATCTTTTCCTTTTATCAAACATGGTGCATCATTACCAAATCTTACATTATTTCCATCATAACAATTCAAGCTAATGAACTTACTTTTGTCTCTAGTCGTGTGATGTGAACACCCACTGTCAATGATCCATCTATCATTCTTGTTCACACAAGTCACAAGTGTAGTTGTCTCATCTTCATCAAATTTGTCTTTCATTGCAACATACACCACTTCATCATCATGTTCATCAGAATCATCCTTTATTTCCTCTTTAGAAATATAGCATGACTTTTTGCCTTTGTCTCTATTGTCCTTGTTGTCTTCATCTATTTGCTCTTATAATTGTCACCACCTTTGTAATTCTTCTTCTCTGGACATCTAGCATCAATATGACCAACCTCATTACAATTAAAACAAATGATAGGTAATTTACCTTTGAACTTACCTTTACCTTTGTGGAATCTTCTTGCCAGTAGTGCTTCAAGTTGTTCAACATCCTCCTCATCTATATCATTGTCATTGGACACATACTTTTTTTTTCTTCTCTTCAAGTTCTTTTAATGATACCTTAGCTTTGAAAGCAGATTTAGTACTCTCAGGTTTATAATCATCAAAGTTAGATAGGTCAAAAGTAGTGAGTCTACCTACTAGACCTTCAAGTGATAGATCATTCCTTGGTATACATCTCAATTCTTGAATTGCAAAAATTCTAATAGCATATACAGTCAGTAGTGTTCTCAAGACTTTACTCAGCACATTGTCATCATCTAATTTACTAGAAGGTCCTCTTATTGCATTAACAATGTCTTTTATCCTTGCAACATATTGAGCAATATTCTCACCTTCTTCCATTCTTATATCATCAAACTTACCTCTAATACTTTCAACTTTGGCTCTTAGAACATTTACATCTCCTCCATAGATAGTGGTTAGGGCATCCCACATTTTTTTTGCACTATTAAGACCTTTGATGTCATTAAATTCAGTATAGCTTAGGGTAGAGGCAATCTCCAACATTTCTTGGTTGTGTTCTTTCTTCTTTCTCATATCCTCAATAGTTGGGGCACTAGTAGGATTAACATGCTCAGTGGTAATGGTAGATTGTGCATGATCTCTAAGTCCTCCAAGTTGTAGCTTCATCAAACTTTGTAATACAAAAAAGTTATCTCTATTAGGCTTGAGTACTTCTCTTTTTAACATCTCGATCTTTGTGCTTCTACTACCTTCAAACTAGTCCTCTTAAGTAGATGGCTCTGATACCAATTGTTAGAATACTTTAAAATGATTGAGAGGGGGGGTGAATTAGTTATCCAAGGTCCAAATGTATAAATAAAACTTTTCACAGCTTAGTGAACCCATAAAATGTTATTCATTGTGCATGCATCCATAAGATTATGTAATCACTTAAAACTTGTAGCTTACTGTCAAATCAACTTATAGAAATGTAAAGCATGAAACATAACATATTTATCAACACACTTGACACAATGATTTACGTGGAAAACCAATTTGGGAAAAACCACCGGCAACATGCTACTCTTTTTACTCTTCTGAAATGATGCCCTATGAAAGACCAACCTTGTTAAAGGTTACAATATACACTATTAAATGTGACCCTATTAAAGGATTTCAATCACCCTATTAGGAGTGAGCCTTGCTAGAGCACTTTAGACCATTCTCTTGGAACGTCACCTAGTTAAAGGATTACAAATAACTATTAGGTCAACCTTAATCCAAAGGATTTACTCTAGACTAATACAATTGTTAGAGAGTAATAGTAAGGCTTTGATCTGATACAACTTACAACTTCATTTGCAGATTATAGATCACTATTTAGTCCTCAATTCTACTTGGCCTTCATAGTTTGTAGCTCTAATATCTTGTTCACCCTTCAAGCATTCATACCCTTAAACCTTCTTGCTTAACATGCCATTGTAGACTCTTCTCTTAGGACACTAGATGAAGCAAAACCCTTGACTCCTTGTCTTCCTTAGGTTCTCACACATGAAAAACTTGCTTCATGATCAACCATTCTTATAAATAGGAAATTAAGATCTTTTTATGCTCATTGTCCATTTTCCAATTTAGGGTTTGGATGGATTAGGTAGGATACAATGTATCTACCTGACATTTCATATCTCTTTGAGAAACTTCTCCCAGAATCCACTTTGAATTTTCCTAAAAATAGTTTACCTTGAATTATGTGCCACTGGCTCATCAACCTTATCTTCTACTTTGTTCACATAATCTAAGAAAAAAAACTTGCCAGCTTAGATTCATCGAATTCACAATCTTTTAAATAATGTAGCAACTTAACATTATCAAGCTTCTAATGCTCGACACATGTTGTGTTTCTTTGCATCCACTATGAAATTACTCAACACAAACTAAAGTTTACTAGTGCTCGACATCAACTAAACTTTACTCGACATCCATTGTTCTACTCCACATACACTAGAATAAACTTTTACTCAGCTCCAACTGATTTTTTTCTTGGCTTGCTCTATCTTTGCTCGACGCCTACTATTCACTCAATCAAGCTTGACAGATAAACTTTGTGTAACTTGTTCTTCTAAACTTTCTTAGTGTAACCAACCTTTGTAACCTTAAGTATATTATCAATACATCATATTATCACTGTCTTAACTAATTCTTGTACTTCATTACATAATCATAACTCAACCTTTCCTCTAGGTGCTATTGTTACATCTTTTGATCAAATCCTCTTCATCAATCAAATAAGTGATAGTACGAGTGAATCTTATAAGCAATTGTCTCACCATCAAATAGTAGGTTTGACATCAATGAAAAATAATGATTGAAGCATATTTGTCATACTTGTATGTTTTCAGTAATCTCCCTCTTTCACTAATCTCCTTCTTTGATTAGCTTCTTCAATCTATTCTCAACACTAAGAAGAGTGTATGATTAGTATATGTGGCTAGAAGAACCACATAGGATATCGAAGACAATAATTCACATAGTCACAATATTTCAAGAACAAAGAGTTATAAATATAACCAAATATTAATATTATGGAACAACAATGACAAATTATTAATATTGAAAACATAGAAGTTTTATTTGCTTCAATGGTGATAGGTTACAAAGTATACATGTCTAGTCGAACAAATAATGTACCTAGTGGTGTTATGCACACCACTTATTAGATTTTTAAACATATCATGGCATATTATTTGTATTAGATTGTCAGAATCCTAGTTGAAGATACACAAAATTTTCATAATGATAGTATTTAAATGTGGAAAATTATTCTAAAAATCAAGGAAGATACATCATAAAAGGAGTATTCTGCACCAATTTGGATAGATGATACATTTACTATTGAAAAAAAATATATATTTAATATTAGTCATGATGTTCTTGAACATATATGGGACATAGAAGGTAAAAGTGTGGAGATCCCACCCTTAGGTTGAACTAAAGTAGAATCTGACGTAAATAGTCAGCAAGAAACCCCTAAGGAATAGATAGAAGAAGTTGTCCTAGAGAAGAAGAAAGAAAAGATTACAGAAAGCTAGCAACAAGAAAGTCACAAAAAGGTGAAGAATAATATCCTATAAAAAAATTGAGTCTTGAGACAAAAAGGGCACAAATTGGTGTAAATCCTTACATTACAAGAATAAGAAAGCAAGAGTCATAAGGCAATATATAAACATTTTAGTTGAATTAGATCTCAATACAACATACAATGAAGGAATTTCAATATTCGATCCGATGGACATTTTGATCAAAGAAATTTCTAATCAAGGTCAAGATTTGCATACCGGAATAATAAATATTGTTGAAGAGAACTTGGAAAATAAAATGATAGGAAAACTAATGGATAAGGTCACTTCAAACTAAGAGAAGCTAGAAGATTTGGTGAAGGACATAAAATCAATATAAAATGAAGCTGGAAAATTATTGACAAATGTATCAAATTACTCAAAACTTTTCAAGGATCTAGAATACCGAAAAGGTGAAGCATAAAAGAAAATAGAAAACCCATGTGGTCAAATTAACCCTATTTAATGATCAGTTGCTTCATACAAAGGATAGGTAATTAATATTATACACAAGATAAGGTAATTACAACATGAATAGGATAGAAGAATGATGAATCAACTTGAGATACAATCCCATCTATTCCCTACCACAGAGCTTATGCAACAAAACATAAACAAGGCAAAAGAAATACATGCATTACCATATGTAAATTCCATAAACAGTATGAATGGGATAACTACCAAGTTTTATGAGCATATTATTTCTATGATCCACTTACATAAGTCATGGGAGACATCTTTGGAATTATCCAAGAAAAATTTCAATGTAATCTTTGATAGGTTGTCAATAAGAGTTATCTTATGGTACATATTGCTAAGTGTTGCTCCTTTGGTATTGTTGTCAAAAGGGGGAGAATAAGAGAATAAATTAAAATAATAAGCTAAATGAGAGTAGATCCATCACATTGAGGTGAATAGTTATAAGGGAGAGATAAATAAATAATATTGATTGATTTGGATTAAGTTGTTTTGTCATCAATGCCAAAGGGGGGTATTGTTGGCATTATGATGGAAGATTGGAAAAACTTATATGGAGAATATGTTTGGTTGTCATTGATGAAAATTATATAAGTGGAAATTTTGTCATAATATCCAAGTAACATTATCAGATCAAATGGAATGAAGACAAGTCATGATCAGTGAACATAAGCCTATTATCGGTAATGTAGCAAAGTGGTTGAAAACATAGAGAGTACCCTGATAGTCATCAAGGTAGAAGTGATATTATGATTTGTGATTGCATGCACAAAATCTACATGATTATCCTTTATCATATTCATGACCACAAACTAATTGGTTAACTAGTGAAAAGAATTTGGATTATCACAATTTTCAAGAAAAGAAAGAACACTTAAAGATGCTAAGAAGATTTAATTGAATGGTATAATATGTAAAAATTTATTGGGTGATGTGATGATAAATTTTGAAGGTTTTAGTAATCACAAGTTGGCATAATTGGATAGTTGCAAAAGTTTAAGGTAGTTTTAAAGTAGTGCATTGAAGGACTCAGAACATTTTTTACTACCTTGAGCAATTGACAGGAAAGATCTTGATAAAGTTTTGTGTAATCATGTTAAATCATATTGGGACATCAACAGATGATGATTGGCTTAAGTCATAATATCCAAGTAACATATTTGGCTCAAATGGAATCAAGAAAAGTCATGATCAGTAAGCATAAGCGTATTACCAATAATGTAGCAGAGTGGTTGACAACATGTAGAGTACCTTGATAGTCATCAAGGTAGAAGTTAAATTATGATATGCGATCACATGTGCAAAATCTACATGATTATACTTTATCATAGTCATGACCACAAACTAATTGGTTAACTAGTGAAAAGAATTTGTATTATCACAATTCAAGAGAAGAAAGAACACTTAAAGATGCTAAGAAGATTCTAGATCATTGAATGGTATAGTATGTGAAAAATTATTGGGTGATGTGATGATAAATTTTGAAGTTTATAGTAATGATGAGTTGGCATAATTTGGATAGTTGCAAAAATTTAAGGTAGTTTTAAAATAGTGCATTGGAGGACTCAGAACATATTTTACTACCTTGAATAATTGACTGGAAAGATCTTGTTAAAGGTTTGCATAATCATGTTAAATCATATTGGAACATCAACATATGATGATTGGCTTAAGGTGTTTGAGAGGGAAGCTTAAGATTTGAATGAATGGATAGGACAAAGAGGCAAATAGTTGTGTCTAATAGAGTTGTTCTTAAGAAGGTTTGTGATAAAGAAAAGTATGGTGAGTTTAAGAATGTGAAGGTTGCACTTGAGATACAAAGTACAAAATAGTCATATGAGTGTCTTGAGAAAATTAGGTCAAATAGGAAAGTAGTTTCATAGCCTAACCAGAGATCTTGTTGGTTACTAGCAATTTCAATAGATGAAACCTTGAATCAAGTGAAATCTAATAGGTTACTTGTTGTAAACCCCTTAATAGCGTAAGTTGCTTACTAACAATTGAAATAGGTGAAACCATGAATTAGATGGACTCTAACAAGTTACTTGTTGTAAAACCCTTAATAGTGTAAGTGCTTATAAGAGTACTTGAAATCCTATAACAAGGTGGATTTTTACAAATTTATTTATATTTCTAACAAGATAAAAAAAACACTCCTAATAGAGCGAACCCTTAGAAAGGGTAATTGTAAGATCCTAACACAAGAACTCATTTACTATAGCAGTGAGCTTATGGGTATCATCCCCACCATGGTTTTCACAATCTAATAAGGATTTGCATGATACCAAAATGTTTATTTTATGTGTGATGGTTGTGTGGTTGTTTGACATTGCTATCTTTTATTTAATAACATCAGTTATATGCTTTGTTGTTTGGAAGTTAGTATTTATGTTCAACATATGAATAGTTGAATTTTTACATCATCTATTTATATTGATTTACCCCCTTGTCTAGGTACCTAAGAAACTTAACATAAGGATTAGGCTTCATTATATATGTTTGATATTTTATCATATAATATTTATGACCTATGGTGAAGTGAAAGGGTTTCAGGTTGAGGGAATAGGGTAAAGGATTTACATTGTGTACTGTATTAGAGTTAATATTTTAGTGTATCATATATCTTTGAGGGTCTAAAATTAAGCATTGAGATCATAGGTTTTAGGGTTGAGGCCAGTATTAGATTGAAATCCTATGGTTCAATATTGATAGTATATTGCATTAAGGGTTTATCGTATAGTGCTTAGGGCCTAGTGTGGAGGGATATATTTTATCGTTGATGGCATAGGTTTCACAATTCAAAATATATGTGTTAGTACCCATATAGGCCCACATTTTGAAATTTTAAAATCAGAGATTCTATCTCTAATTTTCATGTTAGATATTGGTAAGTTCAAGAATAGGTCTTGAACCATTTTGAACTAGTTCAAAATGATTCGACTAGTACAAGAAAGTTTATTAGGATCAGCGATTTAGAGGTTTGGTATAGAATTTCAAAGCAGTTCAAAGGGTTCAAACTAGATTTCATGCTTAGAGGTTCAAAGTTTGAGTTTGAAGGCCAATTTCAGTGGTTTATGTTGGTACAATTGGTGAATACAGTAGAGATGGGTTCAAAAAGTCCACTAATTGGTCTTTTTGATATTGTTGTTTGAGAAGATGTTTACTTATTATGCATAACTCTCCTAGATGTCAAGGAAGATCAAGATGGGTGAAATGGGCATTGCAAATTGCAAGGTGAAATACAAAGTAATGATGCTAGTAAACTATGAAATAGTGATTTTCAAAAGTGAGAGGCATGTATTATGTTCCCCATCTTGGAGTACGAACATAGGTGCATGTTTGTGGTGTGTGGCATCCATTGAACCATTAGTCTACAGGATGACTCTACTTGAGAATTGGTTCAATGTTTGAACTAAGCAATGTTGATTTACAACGAGACTACCAGAACTTAAGGGGTTTAAAATTCCAAGATTCAGTTGGAAGGGATGATTAGAGGGGCAGTTATATCGATCAAGTTTGCAGGTATAATTATAAGTGCAGGTTCCAAATGGTTCATATCAGTTCTAAGTATGGATTGTAATAGTTATTTGAATCCCTAGTGATGTTAGTTCAATAGGTCTGATCTATGTAATAAGTTCAAAGGGTCAGATAGAATAATTTAAATACCTTTCAATTTTAGGTTCCAAGACTAAAAATAGAAAATATGGAATGAAATATGTCCATATGCATAAGGATTTGTCACTAAGTTTCAAATATAATAAAGGAGGATGTTAATTAATATAAATTGAACATATGATTCACACAAAGAGACTATGATGTTTGCAAACCCTACTATGACAATGATTGAATCCAATGTGGATGTTAGAAATGATATAATTATATAGCAACAAGATGCTTGAGTGCCCAATGAAGCCTTTTATTCAACCGCATGCGGACTACTTAAATATCACATACTAAGTTTCTTTCTAACACTAAAAATGTGAAATAGTCAAAATTGACTTGTTTTTGTTGAAATATTTAATGTAGATAGTCATTTTTCCCTTAGAGCCAAATGCCCATCTACCACCCTAACAACCTGCACAACAGTCAGAAACATTGAATGCGAGTAGGTGAGTTCAAATTTGAAATGAGAGGGAAACTATTTTTGAAAAGAGAAAAAAGGAATGAATCTGATTCATTCGATTAGTTAAAGAGTTGCAGAAGAGCAAAGAGAAGGATTGAATTAGTTGCAGAGAAGAGAAGAGAAGTCAATCAGTAGATCAAGTCAGAGTTTAGAAGACAAAAGAAGTTCCAATTTTGTGTTTGCAATTGCATGTGTTGGATCTTTTGGTTATTCAGTAAGTTTTATTGATTCGACTTATGAAGCAGTGATTGCTCCAAGTATTGTTGTATGCAGTCATTAGAGCTATAAGTTTAAGGTTTAGAATTTAAAGTTTTACTAGTTTGAAGATTTTAGGGTTTTTTGGTTGAAGCTAAATGCTCCTAGATTTTGTAATAGTTTTGTTGAATAGAATGTAAGCAAGCAAGCATACTTGGAAATCTATTGTTCTTGTTCTATTTATCATTGCATAGTATTTTTCATATTACAAGTTCATAGTTGAAATCTTCATCCTTTGGCTCTCTATGTTTTAATGGTAGTTTGGGATATTTCTCAGTCGGTCTAGTCTTTGACCAAGTTCTATATTTGTAGTTTCTGCTAAGCTCAATCGACATACGTTGTTGTCGAGTGTCACCCAACAGTGGTGACCAAGATCACTTGGCATCCCTTGCCATCAAGCACAGTTGGCATACATTATGTCAAGTTTCCCTAAGTTCCAAGCACACTCAGCTTCTTCATGTGTCAAGTCCACTTGGCACCATCCTCCTATCACTTAGAAACTTCTTATGTCAAGCAAGTCTACCACTCGGCATTAGTTGTAGCCAAGCAAAAAAATTTAAGAGTTGTGATTTATTTTTTCACATGGTATTCGAGTTTGAAGGCCCCACATCCAAAATGAGTTAGGCATTTTTCTAGGATATTTGACATGGAAGGAGATGCAAGAAAGATATGGTAGTAGCCACCATCCTTTAATGGAAAAAATTATGATACATGGGGAAAGAAGATGAAAACCATAATGATGGCTAATGACTTGTGGGAGTTTTTGATCAATAGATTCAATGATGTTATAGTCCTAGCACTATATGTCGCCCTTACAAACCCATAGAAGACTCAATTGAAAGAGTCAAGGAGAAAGGATGCAAATACATTAAGTCTGATTGAGGCAACAATGATAGAGACAGTTTTTCTAAAGATTGTAACAGAAAATTATGCAAAGGAAGCATGGGATATCCTTGAGAAAAATTTCAAGGGGATTGATAAGGTCAGATTAGTGAAGCTACAAATGATTAGAAGAGAGTTTGAGAACCTTAACATGAGGGACAATAAACCTATTGCAAAGTTTAGCTCATGAATCTCCACTTTGATAAACCAGCCCAAATCAAATGGAGAAGATTATGATGAGTAGAGAATAGTAGCAAAGATATTGAGGAGTTTACCTTAGAAATATGAAAACCTTGTGATGACCAAAGAGGAAGAAAAGGACCTCACCACATTGACCATGGATGAGTTGATGGGAACTCTTCAAACCCATGAGCACTGGATAAAAAGATCAGCAATTACTTCCCAATAGAAGTCTTTCAAAGCTCAAGAGAATTCAAGAGGCAAAGGGAGAGGAAGAAATGGCTTTGGTAGAGGCTCAAGAAGCAAGGGTCATGGAAAGAATGGTCAAAGGAATTTTGGTGTAGAAATATTAGGATGAGAAAGCAACCAAGAGGGAGCAAGAACCTTTCAGAATAGCTCTACAGGAGGTAAGAAGAATTACAACTCCAAAAAAAGCAATGTTGAATGCTACTACTGTCATAAGTATGCACATTACGCAAGTGAATGTTGGGAGAAACAAGGTGATTAGTCAAAGAAAAATGCTAATGTGGCTAATGTGAACATGGGAAATGTAAACAATCCCATAGCCTTCATCATGTGTAACATAGGTGAAGAAGCAAACCCTAAGGTATGGTACCTGGAAAATGGTTGTAGCAACCACATGAGTGGTAATGAAAGTTTATTTTCTTTCATTGATAAGACTTTTAAGTCTAAAATTAAGATGGGAAATAATGGAACCATTCCCAGAGTGGGTAAAGGATATATTATAGTCCACACCAAACAAGGTGAGAAGAAGGAAATACAAAATGTGTATTTTGCCCCCGGTATGAAGCACAATTTGATGAGTGTTGGACAACTCTTTCAAAATGGATACAAGGTGCTAATGGAAAATGACAAGTGTGTTATTCATGACAAGTATGGGAGTAATAGATTACTTGCAACAATCCAAATGACAAAGAATCGAATGTTCCCCTTAAGGATAGAGACATTTTTCATTTCTCAAGTCAATGTTGCACATCCCAAGCATGCATGTACAATAGTACATCAGAAATCAGCTTGTAGGAGCATGATTGAAGACCCCTCCAAGCTTTAGCATCTTAGGTATAGACATATTGGCTTTGTTGGTTTAAATTTTTTGTCTAAGAAAAGAATGGTAGATAGTTTGCCAAGCATAGTAGATTCCTATGACAAGTGTGAGGCTTGTATTTTGGGTAAGCAACATAAGCTTCCCTTTAATTCTAGAAATTCTAGAAGGGCTAGAGCACCATTTGAATTGGTGCATTCTAATTTGGTAGGCCCTATGTGAACAACTTCTATTGGGGGGAGTACTTATTTTATGGCATTCATAGATGAATTCAATCATAGGACATGGGTGTATTTCTTATAGAACAAATTTGAGGCATTTGACAAATTTGTTGAATTTAAAGCCCTAGCTGAAAAAGAATGTGTACACTATGTTAAGGTCCTTAGATCAAATAGAGGGGAGTATACCTCCAATATGTTTGTAAATTTTTGCAAAAAAAATGGCATAAGGAAAGAGCTTATAGCTATTTATACTTCACAGCAAAATCGAGTGGCTGAGAGAAAGAATAGGACCATTGTTGAAATGGCTAGAAGCATGATGAAAGTAAAAGGGCTCCCAATTGAATATTTGGGAGAAACTATAGCAACATTAGTATATATGATTAATAGGTGTCCTACAAAGTCAAATCATGACAAGATTCCTCTTGAGGCTTAGTCAAGGAACAGATGGATAATTGAACACTTGAGAGTGTTTGGATGTGTATCATATGCACATGTACTTAAAGAACAAAGGCAAAAGCTAGATGACAAAGGTGTGAAGTGCATCTTCACAAGGTATAGGTAAAAATCAAGGGCTTATAGGCTATATGATCCAATTGACAAGAAGATCATCATTTCAAGAGATGTGGAGTTTCTTGAAAATCAGTCATGGGATGGCTCGGTAAATGAATCCTCAAGCACTGTGACTAAAGTGCCTACTATTGAAGAGGAAGAAGATAACATTGGTGACCAGCAAGAAGATGGAGCAGAAAACATGGATTGTAGACAAAGGAAAAAAGAGAAGCACCCCTTAACATGCCAAGCAATAGCTCTAAGCACTTCAAGACAGCCACAAGCTAGTATGCAAAATAGTAGTAGCAACAATACAAGAATTCATATCCCACTCTCACCTCCCTATTGCCAAGAAAGACTAAGAGTTTAAGGGAGATATACCAAAATAAAAGGTATGAGGAAGATTATGGTGAGAGTGTAAATTTTGCATTATTTTCTCATAGTGTTCCAATTTCTTTTTGAGGAAGCTGTGAATGAAGAAAAAAATTTAGTGTCATGGATGATGAAATAGATTCCATTGAAAGAAATGAGACATGGGAGTTAACTACATTGCCTACTAAGAAACAAGTAATTAGAGTGAAATGGATATACAAGACTAAGTGCAACATTGAAGGAAAAATAGATAGGCATAAGACACATTTAGTGGTCAAGGGGTACAAGTCGTAGTATGGCAGAGATTATGATGAGACATATGCCCCAGTTGCAAGAATGGAAACCATGTGTGTTGTCATAGCAATTGCAGCCTAGCACAAATGGAAGGTATGTCAAATGGATGTGAAGTCTTCATTCCTAAATGGTGTATTGAAAGAAGAATTTTATGTAGAGAAGCCACCTGCTTATGAAGTTGCAAGTGTATAGATTGAAGAGAGCTATATATGGGCTCAAGCAAGCTCCACAAACATGGTACAGCAAGACTGACTCATATTTGATGAGCAATGACTTTAGGAAAAATGATGGTGAGCCCACACTATACATCAAGGAAACAAGTGGTAATATGTTGATTTTTGTCTTGTACATTGATGACTTGATCTTCACTAGAAATGAAAATTTCCTAATTGGTGAGTTCAAAGAGGCCATGAAGAATGAATTTGAAATGACAAATCTAGGTCTCTTGAAGTACTTTCTAGGCATAGAAGTAAAACAAATGCATGATGGCATCTTCATCTCTCAACAAAAATATGCAAGGCAGATCTTGGAGAGATTCAAAATGCAGAACAATAAGGTAGCTCCAACACCAACAATAGTAGGTCTAAATTTGAGCAAGGAAGATTGCAGCAAAAGTGTGAATCCAACACTATACAAGAGTATAGTTGCAAGTTTGATGTATTTTACTGCAACTCGGCTAGACATAACGCATGTAGTTTGATTGATTTCTAGATTTATGGAAACACCAAAGGATTCCCATTGGCAAGCGGGAAAAAGGATCCTAAGGTATGTGAATGGTAGCAAGGGATTTGGGATTTTGTATGCTCCAAATAATGATTTCAAGTTCATTGGTTACACAAATAGTGATTGGGTTGGAAGTTTAGATGATAGGAAGAGTACTTTCAGATACATGTTCCATATGGGATCGGGTGCAATTTTATGGGCATCCAAAAAGAAGCTTATTGTTGCTCAATCTATAGCAGAGGCTGAATGCATAGTAGCAAATGTAGTAGCATGTCAAGCTATTTGGTTAAGAAGGATCTTGATAGATTTGAATGAAAGGCAAGAGGATGGAACCACAATCTTTTATGATAGCATCTCCTCAATTGCATTGTCCAAGAATCCAATCTTCCATGGGAGAAGCAAGCATATAGAGATTAGATATCACTTCATTAGAGAGTTGGTGGAGAATGGAGATATCAAAATAGAATTTTGCAAGGCTGAGCAACAGCTAGCAGACTTTTTACTAAGCCTTTAGTCATTGGAACTTTTGTGCACCTAAGAGAGAGTCTTGGTATAGTTGATTTGGATTAGGAGTGATCCTTGTTTTGTTTTGTTTGGCTCGGGACAAAGTGGGAGTGTTGAAATATTTAATGCAGATAGTCATTTTTCCTTTGGAGCCAAATGTTCACCTACCACCATGACAACTTGCACAATAGTCAGAAACATTGAATGTGGGTAGGTGAGTTCAAATTCAAAATGAAAGGGAAATCATTTTTGAAAAGAGAAAAAAGGAATGAATTTGATTCATTCAATTAGTTGAATAGTTTCAAAAGAGTAGAGAGAAGGATTGAATTAGTTGCAAAGTAGAGAAGAGAAGTCAATCAGAAGATCAAGTTAGAGTTTGGAAGATAGAAGGAAGTTCTAGGTTCATGTTTGCAGTTGCACATGTTGGATCTTTTGGTTATTTTGTAAGTTCTATTGATTTGACCAATGAAGCACTGATTGCATTCATTAGAGCTGTAAGTTTAAGGATTAAAGTTTAAATTTTTACTAGTTTGAAGATTTGAGGGTTTTCTAGTTGAAGCCAAATCCTCCCAAATTTTGTAATAGTTTTGTTGAATAGAATATAAGCAAGCAGGAATACTTGGCAATCTATTATTCTTCTTACATTTATCATTGCATAGTATTTTTTGTTTGAGAAGTTCATAGTTGAAATCTCCATCCTTTAGCTCTCTACATTTTAATGGCAGTTAGGGATATTGCTTACTTGGTCTAGTCTTTGACCAAGTTCTATATCTATAGTTTGTGCCAAGCTCACTCAACATACATTGTTGTCGAGCATCACCCAATAGTATTGACTGAGCTCACTTGACATCCCTTACTACCAAGCACACTTGGCATACACTGTGCCAAGTTGCTCTAATTTCCAAGCACACTTGACTTCTTCATGTGTCGAGTCCACTCAACATCGTCCTCTTGTTACTTGATACCTTCTTATGCTAAGCAAGTCTACCACTCAATATTAGTTGTTGTCAAGAATTATTTTTTTAAGAGGTGTGATTTATTTTTCATAGTTTTTTCCAAGCGTAATTTTCTCTATAGTGTGTGATATTTAAGAATGACCAATCTCATGACTTTATCAATCATGATCGAGCCTACATCAAGGATACATGCAATCTATTTGATTGAATGCATCAGGTGAGGGAACTCAAGCTATTCTACAAAGGAGGGAGAGCACTTTGATCAATATGTAGAAACATCAATTATAAAAACTAGGTCAATGCCATTCTTTTGAATGAACAATAAACCCCTGATGACCTTCATTATTATTCAAAATATTAAGGTTAAGCTCACATATCATGGGAGAAAATTGATGATGTCTAGTCGATCCCAGCTCCTCAACCTAGCCTCATCAATGTCATAGTGTTCTGAGTGCTACATGAAATGACACAAGGCAGTGTTCAAACATAAAATTGTCTAACATAAACACAATAGCCAAACATGAAAGGAAGTATCATTGAAGGTTCTTAGTTGGCATTTCATGCTACTGTGAATGAATTTAAATTTGAGCTGAATGTGATGTATCGTCACATGTTGTGTTAGACTCATGATGAATTCTAAGATACATGGATTGTCAAAAACACGTAAGTTATGCATACATAAGAATATTTTCTAGTCGTTCAATATGTAATTCAGTTCCCCCCATTTTGTAAAGTATATGATTTCCTTGGACTAGCGAATGTGAAGTTGAGGCTATATCAAAGTGTATACAAAAGAATTCAATCCCGAGTCTAAATATTAGTAACATGGGATACATTAATGAGAAATACATGCTTTCAACTCACATTTGTATAGGAAAATCAACTCAATTCCTACAGAGGATTGTGAGATGGTCATGCTCATCGATGATAGATTCAAGACAAGTCGTGGCATAGAGAAGGATCTTGGACCAATAATGAGAAAAATGACCACCCCCAAGTTGTACAATCACATTGTGCCTCAATCTAATGCATAGAAGTACAGAAGATGACTATGTGTTGTTTGAAAAAGTGTCAAAGTGTTTGTAATATTAGATGGGTAGTGGAACTTATGCTATGAATTTGAAAATAAGAATAGTATGAAGTTTTTAGAAATAAGAAATATGAGGGTGTGAATCAATATTTTAAAAACTTTAGTTCAAAAATAAATATTATTCACAATCTTATAACTCTCGTAAGAAAGTAAACTCACTATGTTGAATAGTAGACATAACCGTGTAGTAAGAGAACTCATAACACTTTATTTTGTTAACTAGGTAAACCCTGGCCAATGGAAACCCTGGTGGAGATGGTACTCACTAAATGATTCACTAATCAAAAGTATCTTGTGAAACATATTGACCTTGTTAAGAGTCTATTACATCCATATAGTTTATCGATCCTTGTTAGAGAACATAGGCTTTGTTAGAAGCCTCAACCCTATTAGGAGTTGTAATATAAAAATATGAAATATATGCAAGATGGGCCCACTGCCCAAACATTCAATATACATTGTAGTTCCTTAATACAAAGAGATAGATACAAAAACCTCTTTATATTGTTGTTGATATCTTCGATATTTGATGTTGCCTTTGGTGGTCACAAAATTTGCATTCCTCTAATCATACATTAGATTTTGTACATCACATAATACATGCATAGCATGCCAAAACTCCACATTCACAATCTTTCCTTTATACCTTTGCAATTACAATATTAATGCCCAATCAGTCTTCATGCTTTTACACAATTTACAAAATATATTATTATCTTTCACTGACTTAGGGTTAACATCTAAGATTTCATCTCTAATTAGTTAAGTAATTATTTTGTTTATTAACCCAAAATACCAAATTATATGTTATCATGTTATGTTCTACCTGAATATTGTTGTAACTAGTGAACTGCCCACAAATCTTGTCGTATTGTTTATACTATCTTGAGGACTTGATTGTAGACTCATCACACTCTATACTATCTTTCCTCATGTGCCCATGTGACAATATGACTTATGTGAACTACGCTAATCAAAATTTTATCTTTTCTGCTAGATAAACTATATGATACTTAGACAATTTTCTAAGTATAAATGGCATGACTCATTCCTCAAGGTTTCCCCTCTTCATATAGTAGATATGTTGCCATAAATAACACCATTAAATGTCTACCTTATTCAAATTACCAACAATCTCTCTTTTGGCATTAATGGCAACATATGGGAAAATTGGCCAAGTCCTAAAATGACAAGCTTCAAAATTTTAAAACTTGGTCTTAACAGAATTTCAAAATTGTAGATCATTAGATTTTAACCATCTTTCTTTATATCTCCTATCATAGAACTCCCCCTTTGATTATTCTCCCTTTCATACATATGCATTTAAAATACTTTTCTTATCCTTCTACATATATACAACTATACATTTATCCTTCTCTTCGATTTAACTTTCTCTACAATTTTCCTTACGCTTCTCTCCCCCTTTGACATCAATGAAAAAGGTGTCAAAATTAATCTATAGGTGAAAAATTGTGTTACCTTCGTGTTTGTTTCTGGCTAGATATTAGAGTGATGCAATCATCAAAGTTTTGTTTTAACATGGTGAACTCGATGTCCCACATGTCTTTCACTGCATCAACTACACTCAAAATTGTGCATAGAGCATATGAAGCTATATCCATTGCATCTATTCTATGTAGGAAAACTTATCATAAGATGCCTTTACTACCAAACATTCTTCTAGATGTCTCTATACTAGATCAATTTTCAATGCAAGGTGTTCCCTTAGAAATGGAAAAAAAAATCATCTTAATTTTCTTCTACGACTAACAATCTAATATCATCATTTATTTTGCTAATTTTTCTCTCAAGATTAATCATCTTAACTAAGGGATTTTGTGCTTCATTTCCAAGTCTCTCTAACTCACTAAATTTGGTGCTTGATTTATTTGATATGCCTTTTATAAGTGTGTGTGTGTGTGCTGCAACACACTTCCCATACATATATTGTCCTTCTATTGGACATTATCTCAGTTCCTTGACCTTTTCATCAAGACTCTTCAGATCTCCTCTTATATTGTCACAAACTTTTTTGAATATCTCTGCATCATGCAAAGTTTGTGCCTTTACAACTGCAACATCTGACAAGGTAGTAAATTTAGCATCAAAAGCTTGAATAATAGCTTTTTCTCTATCCTTTGGATCTGGTTCGGTCATCTTTACTGATATAGAGTTCTGCAATCTGTTAGTTACCCTATTAGTGTGTTCTACATATTCTTTACTTTTCTATTCTTCTCAATTATTTATTGAGTGATGAGATCAATTTAGTTTGGTTATCATCATTAGATCCTTTAAGTGTTATCAATGTAAGGAGTGTCCTAGAGGAGCTAGGTGCACTCTCCTTCATCTTGTCTTCTTCATTTTTCTTCTTGTCTTCTTCCTTCTTTTTCTTCTTCTCTTCTTTCTTCTTTCTTTCTTCCTCCTTCTGCATCTCTTCTTCTCTTTTATTATTTTGTTCTTCTTATTCTTTCCTCTTTTTCTCCTCTTCATTCCTTTCTTTTTACTTCTACTACTTTCCTCTTTTCTTCTTCCTTCCTCTTTTTCTTCTTAGCTTCTTTCTTTTTCTTTTCTTCTTCTTCTTCCTCATTTTCAGAGCTAGTATAGCTGACCAAATTGCCAACATTTGTGTCTTCTCTCACACTATTATGGACTCAACTAGTAATGTCTTATTTTTTGTTATAGGGATTCACCCCACCCCCTAAAACTTTAATTTTTTGCACAAGACTAGGAGTGGAGGTCATAAATGTAATAATTTAGTATTATGTCTCATTGTTTACTTCCTCATAGTTTTCACCCATCAAAAGAATTTATATTTTCTTATTTCTTAGTAGTAAGGGCTCAATACCCTTCATTATCCTTTACATATCCTCATCATTGTTTACTTTGCAAAATTTTCTAATTAGGTTTTCTTTAATTCTTTTGTCTTCATCTACTACTCCTCTTCTCCTATTAATCAATCTATTAAATAAATCCTTCGCTATATCCTTTTGAATGTCTTCAAATTTCTTATATGATAGTATCATATGCCTAACTACAACATTCTCCAACTATAGGGATAAGGTTTAGGGTTGATGGTATATATTAAAATTTTAAGGGTTGTAGGTATCGATTTGAGCATTAATGTATAGGGTTTTGTGTTTAACATATGATTTTAGGACCTAGAGTTAAGCAAAATGGTTTAGGGTTGATGGTATAGGGTGTAATGTATAATGTATAGGATCAAGGATTTAGGGTTGATGGTATAGGGTATAGTGTATAGTTCATAAGATTGATAGTTTAGTGTATAGCTTGTAGGCCCTAGGGTTGAGGTACTAATGTTGTTTTTTAAGGTTGAGGTTCCAACCTATAATATTTTAGTCATAGGACCTCTCTATATGGTTTAGGGCTGAGATATACGTCTCAGGTTTTGACTATATATGGTTGATTGTATGGAAAAAGGATGTGGATTTAGGGTATAGATTTGGGAGTTTAGGAGATGGTGTATAGGGTTAACATTTTATACTATTATTGTAAGGCTGTAGCATATAACCTTTAAGCATAGGTTTGATGGAAACTATTTAGGGTTAAGAAAAAAAAATTAGGCATGATTGGTGAGTGTATAAGGTTAAGGGATTATCATGTAGGCTTTATGTAAGATAGATATCCTACTAAGCAATTTTCACATCATCAAATTGCTAAAAATGTAGAAATAAACAAACAAAACCCTAGTTTGAAAAGGCAATAACCATTTCATTAACCATAATAAAGGATTAAACAATAGATATCCATTAGAGAATGTATCATAGGACATTATCCAAGGATGCTGACCTACAATCATTCATCCATCACAATGCTTGATTTATTAAATGCACTCAAAGAGTATAACATATACATTATCCATTATATACAAAGACATCCAAAATGGTAATCATAAGATGATTATATACATCACATCAAATGTAGATTTAAAAAAGATGTACATGTGTCCATCTACAAGCTCCAGTCTCCATAGCCATTAGCCACTGTCCATCTACTATCTAAGATGGGAGTGTGGCCCAAACAATTTTACCATGCCAACCACAGAGTGTTTAGCTCCCCCAAGGTGCTTCTTGAAATGAAGAATGCCCTAACCCTAGTACAAGAAGCCTAGCAACTCAGAACAAGAGGATTAGATGGATTTTGTGTAGCCGTGAAACATACTACTTTCCAAATATGTCTTAGTCAAATCACATAATGTGGTAGGGAAATAAAAAATTAACTAGCATATCTATACATATGCAGTACAAGAAATAACATCATATCTACTCATACTCATATGTAGTAAAATAAATTATCAACATAGCACTTCCATATTATATCCATCTCTAACCCTCCCATTTATAACAACATTACACCCAAACATAAGGATTCTAAAATGTACTCAAAAGAAATACATGCTTAGAGTTTAACAACACTCCTTAAGCTCTATCTACATATAGGCATAGAGTCAATTAGTCTTGTACATAAGAGCTCAGTGCTTATTAGATAAACTTATTAGATAAACTTAATGTACATGTTTCATTCTATGCCACTAAGTGGGGCATTTACTTACTATGATATCTCAATGTAATTTAGATTGCATTTCAAGAAAGGTAAAATTACATAATGAAGTTTCAGTCAACTCTTAACAATAGTTTTCACTTAATAAAATTCTCATAAAGATATCTCAATGTAATTTAGATTGCATTTCAAGAAAGGTAAAATCACATAATGAAGTTTCAGCCAGCGCTTAACCATAGTTTCCACTTAATAATTCTCAGAAAGATATTTCAATGTAATTTAGATTACATTTCAAGAAAGGTAAAATCACATAATGATGTTTCAGCCATCTCTTAACCATAGTTTTTGCTTAATAAACTTCTCGGAAAGATATCTCAATGTAATTTAGATTGTATTTCAAGAAAGATAAAATCACATAATGAAGTTTCAGCTAGCTCTTAATCATAGTTTCCACTTAATAAATTTCTCATAAATTACTAAATCATTTCCCAAGACTATAATATCATTCTTCTACAATGGAGAAGACTACGTCATAGTCTATGATATTCTACCATTCATACATAGAAGCAAGAATACATAGAAAGGGTGCAATATAATTTCATGATAAAATATCTTCAAAAATTTTGATACTATTGACATATATACATATAAAAATGTAACTTCTTATCAAGATCAAGTGATAAAAAATTAGAAGGAAAATGTGAATTCATTAATACTATGCTAGCCAAGCAGTTATGACTCAAGCTTCACAAGAAGAAGCACAAAAATGTAATTCCCAAATGAATTGAGACATTTTTTTTTTTTATTAATGATAGATTCAACACATTATTCATTTCAGTCCAAGACAGTCGTCCTTCTATGAGTCAACTAATCATAAAATATGATGCTTCTTATGCATATAAATCTAATTCATTCTAGCTTTCTTTAATTCTTGAATTAATATTGTTATAGTATACTATACTGACTATATAATACAATTTTCAATCGAGTAGCAAAGACATGCTTGACCATTTATGTGATGTAGTTAATAGTGAAATAGAAGTAATTGTGCTCATGATTCAGTCCATTTAACATTATAGATGTTCGTAGCCACTCAAACAACTTCAACCAAATTCATAGAGGGTCTATAGTATGTATGAGTGTCATCGAATGAGAGAAACCTTGCTCATTCTACATACACACGGTTGGACTCTTATAAAGAGGAGGCTCGACTTGATAGGGAAAAATCATTCTCTCTGGTGAGTTTCCTTCATTAATGGCAAGGCTTTCGAAAAGAATTAAATTTATGTCATCATTATAACCACACCTATGGTTACTTCCTATGTATATTTGAATATCTTATTGTATACACTAATATGTTAGCAAGAAACACTAATCTATTTAAAGAAACAAAGCATTAACTAACAAGATCAATATAACATATATGAGAGACTAAAGAGGAACCCCTAATTAGGAATGTGAGCCAAATGAATGGACTCTCCCAATAGGATTTCACTCTTTGCTTGGTAGATGAGTCTAAGTAAAGGATTGGTATCTATGCTCAAAGGGCTTCAAATTTGCTTCAATGGATGTTAGGATATGGATGTGGATGTATGTAAAAAGTATGGATTTTGGCTTCTCAAAACAACATTATAACTTTAGCTTAAGTATTATGATGATATGGCTTGGGAGGGGATCTAATTTATAGGCTAAGGGCTTGAGGGTTTGAGGGCTAAGATGTAAAGATGGGAAAAATCTCATGGAGGGCTCATATTGCATGAGACGAGAGCACATGGATTGTGCTTCTTTATAGCCAATCAGGGAGTGACACATGTCATAGGGTTAGAGGATGGAAGAAAGGGCAAGGATAAGTCAACAAAGGAGGCTCAAGGGACAATATCTTCATAAAGACCCTTCATAATGGCTTGTAAGAGCAATGAATGGGTTTGTAAGAGTCTTTTATGGCTTTGTAAGAGCATTCATGGTTGGGTGGTTGGGATATTTTGGAGCGAGTTGAGATTGTTGACTTTGCTTGGTTTAGGAAAGTCTTAAGCTTTCTTAGGGAATGTGACAAGGTTAGGGGGTGAGATTAGAGATGGTTTAGGATTAGATTAAGCTTGTTAGAGATGTGCAAGTGGATGGCATTCAATGAGGGTGGGTGAGTTAGTGATGCAGGAGCATCCAGAGGTATAAGGGAAATCTTGTGTCACCCAAAAAAAATGTACTTAGACTTAGTTTTTGTTTTATGTGTTTTCATTTCTGGATACCCATTTGGGTCAAATAAAGGTTCCAACTCTCACAGTTCCACTATCAGTGTTCTAGGATAGAGTATTTGAACACTTGGGATACGTGTAAATGCCAAAAAAATAAGAGTATGTAATTGAGCCATCATTTTGGTGAACTAGAAAGTTTAAATTGGTTGGATGAATTTAATTTTAATTTAGAGCATTCTAGAAAAAGAATCAGGTCAAAAGGCCCCACGGTTTGAAAGTTATTGCAGTTTTTTTAGTTTTTGGAGACCTCCTAAGAATGCTTCAAAGTTAGGTTAGGGGAATTAAATGACCTCAAAAAGGGCCAAAAAATGGAGGACGAGCGAAGCTGGTCCATAGGGCTATAGAGCACTTCAAGAGCTTTTTGAAAATGTAAACGGTTCGTCAATCGGAGCTACGGTTCAAAAGTTATGCCTCCCAGAAGTTCAGTTACCATTTTTGGATTCTTCTAGATTTGCACCAACTTGTAACGCGACTTCTGGAGCCTTCTACTTGGTTGATGGATGCCTACTAGCACTTTCTAGAATGTACTCCTAGTCTTTAACCCTCTGAGGTCTATTTAAGGACATTTTTGGCATTGTAAAAGGCAGTTTGGAGTGGAGTTTGAGAGGAGGTACCAAAAAGAGAAATTATCATTAGATTTGTGCTATTGTAAGCCCTTAGGGCATGTTTCAAAGTCTATTATCTCTGTACTAAATCTACTAGCTTATTTTCACAGTTAATACAATTTCCCTTTTTCTGTTGTTTCCATTTTGTGCTTGGGTTGTGTCCCCATCAAGTGGTATCAGAGCATACCTTTGTTTGTGGTAGAAGAGCATGTCCGTCATCAGTTAGTAGCTAAGCTTGGTTAGTATGGGTGGATGGGGTGGATTAGGCTAAAATGGAGGTTTAGAGATAGGCTTAGGATGAGGATGAAGACTTTCTAGAAGAGTCTAGAATTTCCTAGGATGAGGATAAAAGGTTTTTTAAGGAAATAAATAAAGTTTTATTTATTTCATGGGTTTGGGTTGAGGAGATATTTATTAAAACATTTTTAATAAACATGAGGATTAATATTGAACCTTAATTAAATATTTTGAGTTGGGATTAAGGGTAGAAAATAATGGGATTAGCCTTTAATCAAAATTAAAGAAGGATTAGAAGATTTTGGAAGAGGTTAGTGGTCTTAAAGAAATTGGCCAAGTTTTGGGCAAAAAATAAATTATTTATTTATTTTGAGATTTTTGGTCAATTTATTAATTAAATAATTAATAAATAAGGAAATAATGTTTAAATAAGATTTAAACATTTTTTGGGAGGGATTCCTTAATTAAATATTTTTAATTAAGATAAAGGGATTTAATGGAATAAAAATAAATTAATTAATTAAATAATTAATTAATTAATTAATGATGATGTCATTAGGGATTTTTTTCAGAAAATAAAAATATTTTATTTTCTAAAGAATTTTAGGTGTCTACATTTTGCCCCTCTTTGATGTGATGCCACAAGTGGCATGGCATCAAAGATAAGAAAATAAGATGCCCAAGGCTAGAGCAGAAGAGGAGAGAATGGATTGCGAGATGCCCCCTCAAGAAGGTGGTGGGGAGAGAAAGTGAGGCTCAACGATTTCTTGAAAAATACAAGAATTTGGGCTGAGCAAGGAGACTCAGATTGGCAAAGAGAAGTGGCTGAATTAGCTCAAACTCTCACTACAAGAGAATGATAAAGGGAGAATCAGAGGCACAAGAGGAAGCAAGCTTAAGACTTTAGGGAAGGTGGAGGATGAAGGAGGGGAGCGCTATAAAAAGGAATCCAGGATAGGGAGAAGGATGAGGGGATTATAGAGCTAATGCAACAAGATTTCAAAGAGTCAAATTGGTGGAAGATGGGTTTCGAAGATCCCTAGTACTAGGATTGTGGATCTCGAAAGATGAGGCTTGGTGGATTGATTGGATTGGTGGATCCCTAAGACTAGGATTATGGATCCCTAAAGTTAAGAGTGATGATTGATTCAAAGAGATACTGATGCATAAGCTGGGGTAGGAGAGGCAGATGTTGGATATGGATGGGGGATAATGGAGATGAAGGGAATCCATTAAAACTTTTTTAGCAGGGGGATACTTCAAAGAGAAGTACCACCATGTAGTTGAGCACTAGATTTTCTATAGGACTCTTGGTTAATGGCTAAGGTTACCAAGAACATCAAGGCCTTTTCACCAACCGTCCAGAGGACTGACAAACTGACTCAAAAAAAACACACAAGGATTGCCCCAGCATCACACATGAATCTCGAAAGAATCAGAGTGGAACCAACACTGGATAACCCACAAGCAGAAAAGAAAAACAAAAAAAAGACTTGATCAAGACCTTATGCCCAGATTGTCCCATTCGCAATATACCATGATATGGAAGATCGTGGCAACCTTGAGGAGGGAACAAAAAGATTGTTTGGAAAAGATACTTTAAGACCCGAAAGGGAAGATTCCAAATCAAAAGAAAGCAAAAATTCAAAAGAGAACCCTTTGCCAATGAGATGGGTAGGACGAGGTACTAACAGACCAAGATCAGACATGAGGAAAGCTATATCCTGCAAGGATCTATCGAAGAGCACCTAAGATGGTGGATTTGGATGAGTGATGCATCTGGCAAGCTGAACTAAGAAGGATAACACATTGGTGATAGGGGATCTAACTAAAGGATGCATTGAAATAGCTAACCAAGATTTGTGTGATGTGTGCAAGATGTTGATCAAGGAGGAACTGACACAAAAGCTAGATAGATACAATGGTACTAAGCTAAAGAGGATGTACAAACTGACAAACCAAGATATGTTACAAATGTACAAGGTTTTTCATTTTTTTTTTTGGTGAGATGGAAATGTTTTAGAGTGTGTTGGATGTTTGTAATAGTTGATAGGTAGATAGGTAGATGGTTTTCAAAAAGCTTAAGTGAAAATGGGGTTCTTTGTGTGCATGTGATAGGATACAAACTAGGATACAAGCTTTGGTATATGATACAAGTTGGAATATGGTACAAGCTTTGGACAAAATTTGTATATACAATCTATGATACAAGGGATGATACAAGATTTACAAGCTGAGGTACAAGATTTACAAGCTGAGGTACAAAATTTACAAGTTGTACAGGAGGTATTTACAAGCTCCATTAGATTTTAGATATTTGGTTGGAACACCAAGAGAACAAGCAGGTGTTTTATGGGATGGTGAATGAATGGATGAGGGATAGGATAGTGATAGATAATGGATTAGTCTTAGTACACAAGGTGCCTGAATTACCAGGTTTTCACCAAGGTACCTATCCAAGGCACTTGAATTTCCAAGTTTTCACCATTGGATGCTTATTTCTCTTTATTATTTTTTTGTATTTTTCAAAAGTTGGGTATACCAAGGATCATCAAGCATAGAACTTCTTGAGATGAATGATGTTAGTAGGATCATTCGAGAATTTTCCTTTCGATGTAGATAGCTGATAGGCTCCAGGGCCAAAGGAGGCAGTGACAACATAAGGACCAAGCCATGTAGGTTCAAACTTGCCTTTCTTTTCTCAATCAGCTTGGATTTTCGTATTTTCTTTGAGGACCATGTCACTCAGTTGAAAGTGTCATGGAAGCACCTTCTTGTTGAAATTATTTTTGAGATGAGTTTGATAGACTGTGAGATGATCATAGGCTTTTTGTCGCTTCTCATCTAAGATATCTAGTTGGGTGAACTGAGCTACTCTGTATTCTTCATCTGATATTTGCCCTCGCAAAGATATGTGCAAGGAGGGAAGTTCAACCTCTATAGGTAGTACCACTTCAGCACCATAAACTAGGGAGTATGGAGTTGTGCATGTGGATGTACAGAAGGAGGTTTGATAGGCCCATAGGGCTAGATTTATTTGTAGGTGCCAATCGCGGCCAGAATCATTGACAACTTTCTTTAAGATTTTGAGGAGGGTTTTGTTAATTGCATTTGCCTAGCTTTTACCTTGTGGGAAATATGGACTAGAAAAGCGATGATGGATGCAAAGTGAAGTGCATAATTCTTCCATGTTGAGATTTTCAAAGTTACCTCTGTGGTCGATGAAGATGGTGGATGGGATGCCGAAGCGACAAACAATGTGGTACAAGATGAACTTGGAGACCTGAACTCTTGTAGCTGAGACTAGGGGGACTACTTCCACCCACTTAGTGATATAGTCTGTAGCTTTTATTATCCATTTATGTCCATCAAATGAGATACATGTGATAGTTCCAACTAGATCAAGGCCTCAACAAGCAAAAGGCCAAGGTGGTGCAATAGGTTGTAGATCTGTGTTGGGGCGTGCACAAGATTTGTGTGCTGCTGACATGGGAGACACTTTTTGACAAAGTCACAGGAGTCTTCTTCAATAGTAGGCCAATAGTAGCCTACTCTAAGGATTTGTCATGCTAGGACAATACCACTCGTGTGGGCACCCCAAAGTCCAGAGTGTACTTCTTTTAATGCCATCGCAGCCTCATTTTGGTCTAAACACCTAGAGAGAGTATCGTGATAACCCCGACAATATAGGGTATTGGCTATAATGACATAGCGGGATGATTTTTGGATGAGGTTTTGGCGTTGGGTTCATGTGAGGTGAGGGGATATGATACCATCGTTAAGGTAAGCATGAATCTCATGGTACCAAAGGGATTGGGGACCAACCAAGATACAAACATGATTTGAATCCTCATTCACATAGGCGGGTGTGAGGAGCTACTCAACTAAAAACTCATACTATGTAACTGCTTGGGGAATTTCTAAGAGCAAGCCAATAGTAGCCATAGTGTTTGCTGCTTTTTTCTACATTCGAGGCACTTGTGTAAACTAAAGCTTTGTAAAATGCTGGGTTAGCTGATCAACTAGCTCTTTGTAGGGTAATAGCTTTTCATCTTTGGTTTGATATTCATTTAGGGCTTACTTGATGATGAGCTGAGGATCGCCAAAGATTTGTAACTCGGTGATGTTCCATTCTGCAGCTATCTTTAATCCTGCTATGAGAGCCTCATATTCAGCTATATTGTTGGAGCCAGGGAATTGTAGTTTGAAGGCTTTTGGAATGTAATCTCCTTGAGGTGTGACCAACAATATTCCTGCCCCTGATCCATGAGATGTGTATGAGCCATCAAAATAAAGTTTCCATGGGGGTTGTTCTTCAATTAGACAGATATGCTCATCTGGAAATTCTTTGATCAAAGGATATGTATCTACTAGAGGCACATCAGCTAGGTGATCTGTTATAGCTTGCCCTTTGATTGCCTTTCTGTCCACATACTAGATGTCAAATTCGCTAAGGAGCATAACCCATTTGACCAAACGGCCTATAAGTGTTGTTCTGGAGAGCATATACTTGAGAGGGTCGATCTTGGAGACTAGTTGGATGGTATGACTTATCATGTAGTGGTGAAGCTTTTGAGTTGAGAAAACAACTGCCGAACAAGCTTTTTCCCACGGAGTATAATTGAGTTCATAACCAACTAGGGTTCTACTGATGTAGTAGATGGCTCTTTCTCTGTTGTAGTCATCGAGCTATGCTAGAAGTGCCCCTAGAGCAGTAGGCATTGTTGATATGTATAAGATCAAGGGATGACCAGGAACTAGTGGAACCAAGATAGGGGGATTGGTGAGATACTGCTTGAGATGATCGAAGCTGCGTTGACATAAAGAATCCCACTTGAAGTTCTCATCTTTCTTTAGTAGATGTGCAAATGACGTACACTTATCTGCAAGCTAGGAGATGAAGCATCGGATGGATTGAAGTTTTCCCTGAAAAGTGTGAAGCTGTTGCAGTGTCTAGGGAGGAGGCATGTCTAAGATAGCCTTGACCTTCTTGGGGTTGATCTCTATACCTCATTTGGAAACTATAAAGCCTAGAAGCTTGCCAGATGTGACCCCAAAGACACACTTCTTGGGATTCAGCATGAGATGATATTTGGCTAACCTATCAAAGACTTTCTCCAGGTTAGCAAGATGATCCATGAAGGTGTGAGATTTAACCAAGATATCGTCCACATAATTTTCCAAAATGCTATGGATAAGATCATGAAAAATGGTTGTCATAGCTCTTTGATAGGTAGCCCCAGTATTCTTTAGGCCAAAAGGCATCATGTTGTAGCAAAAGGTTCCCTAAGGGGTAGTGAATGTTGTCTTATGCTAATCCTCTTTTGCAATCTTGATTTGATAATACCCAAAAAATTCATCCATGAGGGATAGAATTTCATGTCCAGTTGTAAGGTCTACAATCATATCTATGTTGGGTAAGGGAAAATCATCTTTTGGACAAGCTTTGTTAAGATCTCTGAAATTAGTGTAGATTCTGATGTCACCAGAAGGCTTAGTGATGGGGACCATGTTGGAGATCCACTCTGAGTAGTTGATAGGTCAGATAACCTTAGCAGCTAACATTATTTCTAATTCAACTTTGACCAGTAATGCTACCTTGGGGTGCATTTTTCTAAGCTTTTGTCTGATGGGCTTGATCTTTGGATTGACTGCAAGATGATGAACTACAAGCTTTGGATCAATTCTTGGCATGTCCTGATATGACCATGCAAATTGGCCAATGTTCTCTCTTAAGACCTCAAAGAGGAGGTCAGCTTGGTCTTGTGATAGGGATGCAGCAATGTGACCAAGTCTGGGGATCTCTGAAGAACTGATGTTGACTTCTCTAGTATCCTCAATTAGAATAGAAGACACCTCTAGTCGATTATCTTGAGGAGGCAATGCTAAATCCTCATGCTCTACTTGTGGCTCTAGATTTTCTTGCTGAGGGGCTCTCTTCACTACCTTAGCTAGTCTCAAATTCGCCTTAGTTCCAGTTTTGGGTTTATCGAAACTAGGTTGGAGATTTTCTCCAAAATATGCTTTTGGATCCAACTTGTAGATATATGCTAAGTCTATCTTTGTTTGCTTCTGAGGTGTTTCAGCTCCCATGAATCTCAGAAGCACTTCCTCTTATGTGAACTCGTCAATGTGTATGACGCTTGGTTGGTCCCAATCTATGAGTTGTGGATGGGCGAGTGGTAGGTCAATGAAATGGATGGATAGTTCTTGGAGAACAGAGTCTCCAAGGAAGATTTGGTCTGGGATATTGTCATAGGCTCTCTTTTCAACTTCCTTAGGAATGTCTTCAATTTTGACAAGGTCAGAGTGAATGTTCGAAAAAGCGTGACCATCCGTATTGGTGCCCCCAGTTGTGGGTATGCTAAAGCCAAGACTTGACTTCGTTTCCCACTTGTGTGCTTTGATGGGGCACTGCATGCCTCTTTCTTTTGGTCCTAGACCACCACCTTGATAGTTCCATTTGTCAGTGATGATCTTATGTTCTTGGGGATACTTTTGGCTGAAGTGATCAAGGCATGCTTGATTTCTTGGAGGTGCATCCTTATGTAACCAATTGTTGATATCTAGAGTGAGCTCCTCATGAAGAGGGATTTTCGAGGATACAAAGGTTATTGGGCCAAACTGTTTGTATCGAGGAGGTGGAATCTCCTTAGCTTTGTGATATGTTGGTCATCCATGGGTGTGTGGATCAAGTGGGAGTGCCCCGACAACAAATGCATCTGACAAACTATACTCTCCACAGCCTTTTTTATTGATCTTCATGGTAGATAGGGTGAAGGCGAGGATGGTTTCTAGGTCATTATAAGTGTGGGATGAGCTAGCAATGGCTATATCGATATCAATTCTAGGGCAATGGTTTGCATATGAAGCTTCAACTGCATTGCAGTAAGCAAAGGGTTCTAGGTCGGCATGGATGGTTACCTCAGTGCCCTAATGCAAAAATTTGATGCACTAATGGTAACTAGATGGAACGGCTTTCATGGCATGAATCCATGGGCGATCGAGGAGGATATTAAATGGTAGGTTTAGATCAATAACATGGCAAAGTGTTTCTTGGATGACTGGCCCAACCTTGATTGGTAGCAAAATAGTTCCTTCTATGGTTCTTTCCAAGTTGTCATAAGCTTTGATGGTGATAACCTCACTGATGATATTTGCCTCAGTATACCCAACTTGTTTTATGAATTTTAGGGTACAAATATTCAAGGCTGATCCATTATCTATCATTACTCTTTTTACAAAAAAATTGGATACCATGATGGCTATGCGAAGTGGAAGGGTGTGATCTGGCTCGACCACGGGTATGTCGATGGGTTTGAATGATAGGGCACATGAGGAGGATAGGTGTCCAACAAGATTACGAAAATTAGTAGCATTGATATCTGAAGGGACACAAGATTCTATGAGAGCACTGTCAAGGAATTTTTTGTACATAGGACTAGTGCGAAGAAGGTATAAAATGGAGATTTGGGTTGGCATGTTCCCAAGGTGTTCCAAGATATTCTATTGGCTTTTGGACGGAGCTGATGATACTGTTGGGGTTAATAGTGCTAATGGGACTGATGGAGATGCAATGTTCAATTGCACTCTTCTGGTGGTGACTGCACACTCATTGTTTGGGCCTTGGATATTGATAACATTGACAGAAGGCTCTTTTTCAAATATACAATCGATAAGGCTACCATAGTCTATGTAGGATGAAGTGTGGTCATTGTTCTTCCCATGCTATTTTTTTGACTGGCAATTGTTGGTATTGTTGTTGTTGGTTTGGATAGGTACTTTTCCAGGATTTTGGTTGTTGTGAGGAGGAAAAGCATTTTGATAGATTTGTAAGCCTGCATTGAGAGAGGTTTGGGCACCAACGTGATTTCTTTCCGATCAATGAGGTCCTGCACATAATCTTTCAGTTTCATGCATCTGAGGGTGGTGTGACCTTTTACCCTATGAAATTTTTAGTACTCATTATCTTTGTACCATGTAGCTTTGGATTGGCCTGGGTCAATTTGCTGGGTAGGAGGAAATTTGATGAGGTTTTCCTTAGTCAATTTCTAAAAAATGACATCCAATGGCTCACCAAGGGGTTTATAGTTTCTAGGTGCAGGTTGGAACTTAGGCTTTGGTCCTATAGCTACATTGATGGCATTAGAATTATTGCTAGACCCTTAAAAGTTGGGTCTTGGATTGTGGCTTTGATAGCTTTGGTGATTCTGTTGTTGGTAGTTGATAGCTTGTTGATTGTTTGGTTGATACGGTGGGTTGGACTAATTTTGGGAAGGGCCAACAATATTCACATGTCTTGTATCGGTAACCCCATCTGTTGCAACATGCTTGTTTTTGTTCCAATACCTAGTCTTGTCATTGGAATGTGTTTGATTTTGGTTGGCTTCCTTGTAAATCTTGACCACACCATCTTTAATGAGTCCTTACTCAAGGATCGTTCCTTTCTCTTTGATATATTTGTAGGTCTGCAAATAGTTCATGGTCATGTGGTGAGCCAAGCTAGGATGGGCATTATCAATAAACATTTTCACCAAATGGTGCTCTGGCAAGGTGCAAGATATGCAAGTGGTAAGGGTTTGCCATCTTTGCAGATATTCGGGAAGGCTTTCTCCACCTTTTTGCTTAGTGTGGACAAGATCAACTACTGATAGTTCTGTTTCGACAAGATGGGCATATTGGGCTACAAATGCCTCAAACAATTCAGTAAAGTTTTTAATTGTGCCATATGGGATTCTATAAAACCATTCAAGAGCTGGTCCAGCCAAGCTTTTGGGAAAGAGACACAAGAGGAAGATGTCATCGTATGCCGCTTCTTGGCAGTGCATGTAAAATTTTTTGATATGTGTGACAGGGTCTCCTTTTCCTTTGAATTTGTCAAACTTGGGTATCTCAAAGTTTTTAGGAAATGGTGTTATGGTAATGGCTCTGTCAAATGGGTAAGGACACACATTCTCAAAATTGAAATTTTTTGGATCATTTCCCTCCTATATGTTCTTCAAAGCTATCTTCATGGCTTCCCATTCTGAATTAATGGGTGATGGCTAGGGTGCCCCCAATGTAGGAATGCCCTGAAGTAGGTATGTACTAGATGGGGCAATGGAACATGGATGGCTTTGAGGTATGGGCTGGTAGGGATTGTACATTGCTTGGGCAACTGAATGGTGGATGATGGGTTGCTAAGGTGGAGGTGGCACATATTTTTGCATGTGTTGCGAGGCTTGCTGCTGGGATGGGATTTGGGATAGGGATTGAGGGATGTAGGCTGGCTGTGGGATAAATGGATTGCTTTGTGGTGGTAAGGTATAAGATGGTTGTGAAGCTTGGGGAAAGGATTGGGGAGATTGTGGAACTTGACTTTGGATTTGAGGAGTTTGACCAATATATGTGGGTTGTGCCCCCATTTGGGAAGGTATCTGCATGGAAAAAGAGGCCAAGTAATTGGTGGTTGGTGGTGGTGGATTTCCTCCTAGAAGTGGCATAGAAAAATAGTTAGTAATAGCAGTTAATGGATTAGTTGGTAGTGGAGGTGGTGGGAATTGAAAGCTTGAAAATGGAACTAATGGGGTTTGATAGCTTGGTGGCTAGATTTGAAAGCTTGGTAGAGGGGTGGCAGGAGCTTGGGTCACTTGAAAGCTTGGCAGAACATTGGTAGTAGCTTGTAGGGTTTGATAGCTTTGTGGAGTGAGGGCAATAGCTTGTGGATTTGTAGCTGATGGCACTGAGCTTCAAGGACCTAGTGGAAATGATGGAATTGTGCTCTGAGCTAAGGTAAACAAGCTGGGGGTGATGAAAGGTTGATTACTTGGCCCCATGGGTGGCATCCCAATTGTATATTGCTGAGGTTGGCCAAAGATACTAGCACTGATTTGGGAGATGGGTGGATTTGGAAGCCTGGGTTGGAGAGCAGCAGTAGCAATAGTGAAGGGAGTGAATGATGAGGTGTTTTGGGCGAAGGGGGTTTGGGATGGAGTGGTATGGACCAATGGTAGAGTGGTGGTAGCTGGATTGGCTTGTGGAATAGAGATTTCAACTTGAGTGGAGGCTGGTATGTTTGGGTCTGTTGGATCATATGGGGTGGGTTGAGGCTCTTCTTTTGGCACATATTGAGGATAATTTGAATCATAAGGGCCTATGGGTAGTGGGAGTTGTCCAAACAACGAGTGAGATGGATCTGATAAGGGAGGAGGTCTTCCAAAGTAGATGGCTCCTATGTTGTTCCTTCGAAAGTTAGCCATGATTGTTTCTTTATTCTTGTCTATAATGGCGTTCACCAATACTGCATTTCCTGGTTGGTTCATGAAAGCTTCAATGTCAATAGGTGATTGTATAGTGTTCTCTAGGCTGAAGGATGGTTGAGTGCTCAAGGGGAGCGATGTTATTTGATCCAAATGATAGGGCTCCATTGTTTCCTTCTTCTTCTTGGCTAAGTGAGTGACGGGTGGCATGAAAATGTAGAATGTTCCTAGGGATGAGATGCAACAATGTCGATGGATGCAAAGGGGGAAGGCTTTTCTATGCAAATGATTTCCTAGGTTGAGGCAAAGCTATATGAAAAACCTAAGGAGGATTGGGTTGGGGATTCTAACTTCAAAGATATGTTGCCAAAGCATGAAAGGTCTGCTTTCCTATGTGCAAGCTTGGTGGCGATTGTGTCAACTTTAAGGATAGACTAATGATCCTTTAAGAAAAACATGAGATTCACCACTTGTGGATCCCAACCTTTAGCTCAAGGTGATGAGGGATAACAAGTGACAAAGCTAGATTACCCTAGACAAAGCTTTGTCAGAGGGATAACCTCGGTGAGGCTGGTGGATTTGCAAGATGGTAGGAATGGCAGACTTTCGGCAAGGTGACAACAATTTTGAAGGCTTGGATGTGAAAATTAGGCTTTTGGGATGCTAGCTAGGTTTGAGGGGATTGGTTTGGTTTTAAGACAAATACCTAGATGAGATGGATGAGCTAAAATGCTTAAAGGGATAACCTAGAATGGTTGGCTTTCCTACAAAGATGACTCTATCATGAAGTTTATGCAAGAAGATGTGGAGAAACAAGGGAGTCTAATCATAAAAATCATGCCTAGTTGGTAAGGCATAAGCAGGGTTAACTCCTAGATGTTTGCTAAATCTGATAGTGCGATCTAACCAGGTGTCTTGAAGAGCTTCGTCGGAAACTTTATCTTTTGTTTTGTGGAGTTTGGCAATTCGAGGGCTTGGTGTTACTTTCTTTTTCTTGGCTAAAATTTCTTCGTATACCTGAGATGGATTGAGTTTGGCTTTGTGAAACTTCTATTTGGGTTTGGGTTGTTTTGACATAAATTCTTGAATTTTCTTGGCTTTGAGAGATCTCAGTTATTTTGCTTCGACTTATTCAATCTTTTGAAATAGGCAGTGACTATGCTAAGTATGCCTTAAGCTAGGATTGACCAAGTTTGGCAAACATTCATTCAACAAGTAAAAAAAATCAAGCAATAGATAGGAAAAACTAGATAGAGGTTTGTGATTCTCAGAATATGATACTTGCACCAGGGAGTGTGTATGTTCTACAAATGTTTCGATCAGTCACTTGAAACACATTAACATCCTAGATGGTTGTCTACAAGGCTGACAGTTGGTTTAGCTAGGGAGTCCTCGATATACCCAAGGTATGTGAGGCCCAAATCCGTAGATGAAACCAAAACAATGTCACACAACCTAGTGGAGTGGTAACCCACTTCTCCTCTTTCACTTCTCAAGGGTATAAAGTTCCTTGAGGCTTAGCCCAAGTGAAAAAATCTTGATTCCAAGAGAGGTGTCTTTGGATTCACCTCCTGATCTTTATACTCTGTCGGAACACTGGAGTTGAGGTCATCCCAAGGGGTGATGAAATCCTCAAGCAGCCCTCCTAAAACTTAAACAAGATTTTGGATCATAATCTTATGCACCCAAGATGACCTCGAAAGATGACAAGGGGAGAGAAGACTTGGATGATCTTGGGCTAAAAGACAGAATTCTTTTCCAACTGACATTTAAGTTTACTATCTAGACCTTGCAAACACACATGTTTAGGATGCAAATGTTCAATTCCAACTTGAAGCATTAACAAAAGTAAAATCGATCGAAGAATGAATACACCAAGAAGATTTAGGGTCAACAAAAGTAAACTCATGCGCCTGGAGGCCCTCCACGTCAAGTATCGATTGATTTTTCTTTAAGGCATTCAAGATTGAGTGTGAGTTTGTTTTAAGCCCAAAATAAAGATGTGTGAAATTCGATTTCAAGCGCGCACCCAAAGGCCCTCCACGTCAAAATTTGTTCAATTTTTTTATGCCCAAATGAAGTGTTACTGAGACTAATGTGCATTCAAAAAAAATTTTAACTTAGAAAAACTAATAAAAACACAAGTAAGTGGAGTTTGATTTTTGTGGAGCACTTAACACCATCTTAGGTAGACCCATCCCCATTTATGGCACTGAGATTGCAACCAATGGTTAGAATGATGGGTGATTAAAGGAGGTGAGTCCAACAACAAACTCACTCAAAGTGGTTTTATTTGTTTTTATAACTTAAAAAGTTTCTAAAATGTGGATTATTTTTATGCCCCAAAAGATGAAGTGTGAGATGTTGTAATGATTAATTGACCTTTTTCTTTCAAGATTGAGTTTGTTGTTTTAAGCATGCTCTAGGAAAAATTTGACTTTAATCCATGGCATTCAAGATTGATTTAAACGACATACATTCAAAGACAATTGTTTAAACATTCAAGTTCATTTTAGTGATATGTATTCAAAGACAAGTGTTTAAACATTCAAGTTCATTTTTCAAGAGCATTAAACCATGTAAGGAGAACCTGCAAGAAACATGGTTAGCAGTTTCATAGATGCTCCAACCTCCAAAGCTACAAAAGCCAATTTGATTAGTCACCCAAAAATCTCAAAAATTGAAGCTTAACTATGGAGAAAATAAAATCAACTTTTTTGGTTCTGTTTCATAGGCGTAAAAATGCTTAGAAAAACCCTTACTCTATGGAACCACAAAAAGTTAAAATTTGATTTATACTCTCTCTTTTTTTCTTTTTTCTTTTTAAAAAAAAATTAAAAAGTGCAGGAATAAAGATGCTAAAATAGAAATGATGATGGTGTAGTTAGGCAACAATAATAGGCGGAGACGACAATTCACCAGGCGGAGACGCCAAACTATGGAGATGTTGAACTATGGAGACACTAATCTGCGCAAACAATAGAAAACTAGGCAGAGACGACAGTTACTCTGGTGGTGCAGAAAACATGAAACCAGGTGGAGATGTTGAACTACGGAGATGACTGTTAACTGGAGGTGGTGACGAAGACGACAGACAACCAAAGGCGGTGACAGAGATGACAAACAACCAGAGGCGACAGCGGAGACAATAAAAAAATTAGGCAAAGGCGCTGAAGTACGAAGACGATGGTTAAGGTTGCAAAAATGACAGTTTGGTGGCGACATAGACAACAGGAGATCAGGCGAAGATGCCAAACTGCGAAGACGACAATTTGTCGGGCAAAGATGACAGTTGATTTGGAAGAGATGACAATTCACCAGACGGAGATGCCAAACTACGGAGATGACACTGCAGCGATGACACTGCATGAACAAAACTGATGGGCGCGGGTTTTTCCAAAAAAATTATTAATTTTGTAGTATTTTTTGGATTTTTGAGGATATATTTTCTTCCCAAATGCATCCTTCAACTTGCAAAAACAAGAGAAACACCCTACAACCCACTCAAACAACAAAAAATGTTAGATTGTTAGTTTACAATAATAAAATATGGATTGAATGACCCATAGTGGGGTTCCACCGGGCATGCCAAAATGTATACACTAATATGTTAGCAAGAAACACTAATCTATTTAAAAAAACAAAGCATTAACTAACAAAATCAATATAACATATATGAGAAACTAAAGAGAAACCTCTAATTAGGAATGTGAGCCAAATGAATGGACTCTCCCAATAGGATTTCACTCTTTGCTTGGTAGATGAGTCTAAGTAAAGGATTGCTATGTATGCTCAAAGGGCTTCAAATTTGTTTCAATGGATGTTGGGATTTGGATGTGGATGTATGTAAAAAGTATGGATTTTGGCTTCTCAAAATAACATTATAACTTTAGCTTAAGGATTGTGATGATATGGCTTGGGAGGGGATCCAATTTATAGGCTAAGGGCTTGAGGGTTTGAGGGCTAAGATGTAAGGATGGAAAAAAGCTCATGGAGGGCTCAGATTGCATGAGAAGAGAGCACATGGATTGTGCTTCCTTACAGCCAATCAGGGAGTGACACATGTCACAGGGTGAGAAGATGGAGGAAAGGGCAAGGATGAGTCAACAAAGGAGGCTCAAGGAATAATATCTGCATAAAGACCCTTCATAATGGCTTGTAAGAGCAATGAATGGGTTTGTAAGAGTCTTTTATGGCTTTGTAAGAGCATTCATGGTTGGGTGGTTGGGATATTTTGGAGGGAGTTGAGATTGTTGACTTTTCTTGGTTTAGGAAAGTCTTAAGCTTGCTTAGGGAATGTGACAAGGTTAGGGGGTGGGATTAGAGATGGTTTAGGATTAGATTAAGCTTGTTAGAGATGTGCAAGTGGATCGCATTCAATGAGGGTGGGTGAGTTAGTAGCTAAGCTTGGTTAGTATGGGTGGATGGGGTGGATTAGCCTAAAATGGAGGTTTAGAGATAGGCTTAGGATGAGGATGAAGACTTTCTAGAAGAGTCTAGAATTTCCTACGATGAGCATAAAAGGTTTTTTTAGGAAATAAATAAAGTTTTATTTATTTCATGGGTTTGGGTTGAGGAGATATTTATTAAAACATTTTTAATAAACATGAGGATTAATATTTAACCTTAATTAAATATTTTGAGTTGAGATTAAGGGTAGAAAATGATGGGATTAACCTTTAATCAAAATTAAAGAAGGATTAGAAAATTTTGGAAGAGGTTAGTGGTCTTAAGGAAATTGGCCAAGTTTTGGGCAAAAAATAAATAAATTATTTATTTTAGGATTTTTGGTCAATTTATTAATTAAATAATTAATAAATAAGGAAATAATGTTTAAATAAGATTTAAACATTTTTTGGGAGGGATTCCTTAATTAAATATTTTTAATTAAGATAAAGGGATTTAATGGCATAAAAATAAATTAATTAATTAATAAATGATGATATCATCAGGGACTTTTTTCAGAAAATAAAAATATTTTATTTTCTAAAAGATTTTAGGTGTCTACACTTATGACCATACATGTTTTCCAAGACTATTAAGTTATTGGGGAAAAGAATGCACAGACACATTCACAGATTTCACTCTAGAGTTCCTAGTGATGACATAATAGGTTGATAAAGGAGTGGAATGATACCTAAGCTCTAATGACTACACACATTTGAATGGAAGGAAATACCAATAAATATCTTTGCAACTTCACAAAAGAGAAACATTGAAATAGAGAAAATGCACTTCCAATGAAGATAGTAGTGGTAAGCCTCTAACTCTGAAATTGATCATACTTACTCCCAAACAAGAAAGGATGAGAGGAAATACATACACAAGGCTCACTTATGTTTATATTACACCACCTAGAATAGTTTTTAAGAGCCATGTGATACCAAAACTTAAAGCCTAACTAATGAAATAGTGATCCATTATTCACCTGATGGTCAACATTATTCCTCATACTATAGTTGTCATGGATTCAAGGTCAAAAAATGTTCAATTTTTTTTTTTGTGTTGAACATATTATAGACCATTGCAAGAATGGAAATCACATTTCCAAATTAACTAAAACAAGTTTGGACTGGAAGTCTACTCTATAACCCTTGCCTAATAACAAACTTAACACCAAATATAAATTATGTGTTGGCATATGATTGAAAAGACCATTTGAGTTAGAAATTTGTTGTAAGAAATGTTTTCAATCATTGTTTTGTCACTGATGTCAAACCTACTATATGTTGGTAAGATAATTGCTTATATGTTTCAAGCACTATCACTTAGTTGATTGATGAAGAGGATTTGATCAACAAGATGTAACAAAAGTACCTAGAGGAAAGGTTGAGTTATGATTATGTATTGAAGTGTAAGAATCAGTTAAGACAGTGATAACATAATGTATTGATGATTTACTTGGGATTACAAAATGTTTGGCTAAACTTAGAAAGTTTTGATGAAAAAGGTTGAACAAAGTTCATTTGCTAAGCTTGACCAAGTTGATAGAAGGTGCCGAGTAAATTTAGTGCAAGCTGAGCAAAAAGTTAGTTGGAGCCAAGTGAAAGAAATTTCTAGTGGATGCCGAGAAAACTAATAGGTGTCAAGAAAACTAATAGGTGTTGAGAAAGTTAGTAGATGTCGAGTGATTTTTAGTATGTGTCAAGCACCAGTAAAATCTAGTTGATGCCGAGTGATTTTATAGTAGATGTTGAGTAATACAGTATGTGTCAAGCATCAATAAATTGATAATATCAAGTTGTTACATTATGAAAAAGATTGAAGATTCACCAAATAAAAGCCAACAAGTTTGTTTTCTTGGAACTTGTGAATCATGAGGAAGTTAAGATTGATGAGCTGGAGGCACAGAATCTTATGTAAACCATTTTGGAGGTGAATTCAAATGGATTCTAAGAGAATTTTATAGAGAAGACAAGCTATGGGGTAGATACAATGTATCCTATTCAATCCATCAAAAACCCTAATTTTTTAGATGGATATTGAGTGGAAAAAAGAGTTCTAATTCCCTATATCTAGGGATGTCTAGTCATGAAGCAAAGGTTGAGAGGTCAGAGATTTTTTGGATGCAAAAATATGACAAGGTGAAGGAAGATGGTTTGCTTCATCAAGTGACCCAAGAGAAGAAGTCTATAATGGTGAGCTAAGAAAGAAGGCTAGAGAAGGATGAATGCTTGAAGGGTGAACAAGTTGTCAGAACTAAAAAGATTGGAAGCCAAGAAGAGTTGAGGACTAAATAGTGATTTGTAATCTGCAAGTAAGATTGTAAGTTGTACTAGATCAAACTCTATTGTTACTCTCTAACAATTGTATCATATTAGGGTAAATCCTTTGGAGAAAGATTGAATTAACAGTCATTGGAAAATATTTTAATAGGGTGGCATTCCAAGTGAATTGCCTAAAGTCCTCTAACAAGACTCACTTTTAATAGGGTGATTGAAATCCCTTATCTGGGTCACATTTAATAGTGTGTTTTGTAACCTTTAACAGGGCATCACTTCAGAAGAGTGAGAAAGGAGTAGCATGTTACTAGTGGTTTTTCCAAAATTGGGTTTCCACATTAAATCATTGTGTCAAGTGTACTTATGGATGTGTTATGTCTTATGTTTTACATTTCTGCATTTTATTTTAAATAGTAACATATCAGTTTAGTTAATCACACAATAAATGCATGCATGGTTAAGAAAGTTTTATGGGTTCACTGAATTGTAAAAGTTTTATTTGGACATCTGGACCTTAAATAACTAATTCACCCCTTCCCCCCTCTCAGTTATTCTAAAGAATTTCAACATAATGTATTTATTGTTTCAACATTTAATCTCTGAAGGTGACGTCTAATAGTCTACTAAAATTTTCAAGTGGAGAACCCAACCACTTGAAAAGAAAAGGAAAAAAAAGAGATCAAAAGAGCTAACAGATGCAACAAAATTCATAAGAAAAGCACCATTTTATTTACTAATTAAATATGAATAATCTAATAAAGTTCAGTGCAATGAAGCAATTCTTAAAAGAACAATACAGAAGCATTCATCACACAAATTATGATAAATTATTTACCAATCAATTAAACATAGGAATGGTGTAACAATATATCAAGAATAGGAGCCTGGTAAGTCCATTGTTATCTAACTCTTGTGTTGCTTCCCCAAGATCTTTCTTCCTTCCAACTACCAAGCCCCCTTCATCTTTATGATGCATCAGGGTATTTTTTTCACACTAGCTTATCCAACAAGTAGATTTAGGATTTAATGTTTAGGATATTGGTTTTAAGATTTAGGGTTGAGAAATAAGGTTTAGGGTTGATGATGTAGGATAACTAGGATTTAGTATTATGGGTATAGAGTTTAGATTTAAGTGTACACATTTTTTTGGGGCTAAGTGTTTAGGTTTGATGGTTTAGCATTAAGGGGTTATGGGTACATAGATTTTAGAGTTAAGTAATTGAGGTTTGGTCTTGTAGGATTTAGGGTTTATGATAAGATCTAGTTTTAAGTCTATCTATATCTTTTCCATAAGTATTACTACCAAACTCTCTACCTCTATCACCCATCTTTATCTATACATAATATATTTTCCCTCTCTAGATTATTCTCTCCAACTATTGATTTTTCCTCTCACCACCCTCTTTATCCATCCCTCATCATCCCTGATGTATGTAGACCTTAAACCACTTATAGAATCTTGCTAAAACATAGAGCATAGACAAGAAAAATACAACAAAAAATGTATCAAAAGGAACTGAACATATGATTTCCTATTGTTAAATCAACATTCCAAAGCCATAAAACAAATATAAAACATTATAAATGTATTTTGAAAAGGTTCCCATAACCTTCAAATAGTGTGAAATGATATAATAAACTATCTCAAGAAAAATAATACTAAGTCCTGAAAATAAGAAAAAAAACCTTTAAGCAACATAATACTTTTAATAGTATCTCTCTTTAGTGTAGGTGCAATAACCCTTCAACATCCTCCACTTACACTTCTATAGGAATTGAAAATCATATTTATGAACCACCCTTATCCTCCAGTCCAATAGGATTAAAAAAATGTAGTCAAAACAAAGGGTGATCATGGCCCCCTTATGGTACCCCCAACTATCTACTATAAAATCTATATCTACCTCAAGATTTTACAACTCCACCTAAATAGGAAAGGTTGAGCAAGAATATGTTAGAAATCTCCAAATCCCACCAATGCATTGTCCACCTTGATAGGATAAATAGAGACATGAAAAGAGAAAGAGTTGTAAGAAACCCCCTTTAAGTTCAAGTATCAAGAAAAAGAATAACTAGGTAAGCCTCTATTTAGGAAAGAAATATTTTTTTTTATATTAATACAAATATATAACCAAAATTCTAAACTATGCAATCAAATCCTCTACAGATCAGTTGTAATTGAATGGAGAACACTACAAAGGAAAATCATCAAGCACCAGAACATTTTAATGAGATTTCTATTGGTGACCTATGAGACCATCTTCTTTGTTCCAATTTCCCTTGGAGACCCACATGAACATTTTCTTTGAGTCTCAATTTTCTTGATTTATCAGCCCTAGAGATTCACCTTCATCAATTTATCAACCTCTATAGATATACAACATAATCTAGTTAAAGTGAACAAGATAGAATGAATGAAATGTTGTAAAATAAACCCATATATACTGAGAACTTATATAAGGGGAAGAGGCACATATTCCAATAAGGTAACTCCCATTGGTGACCCTTTTACATTCTTTTTGTGTTTGACAATTGCCCTATTTGTCTTCCTCTTTTAAGGTACCTTTTCACATGCAAAATTAATCTTTAAAATTCCATGCTCCAGAATATTTCTAATAGCATTAAATATTTTGTATTAAATCTGATTTTACCATATCATTTTGAAACGAGAATTGTCATAGATTATTTGTATCTCATCTTTACTATTTTAGGACAACTAATCTTTTATAAACACTGTAAGGTTGGAAAATAAGGTTATCTAGATTATAAATGAAATATAGGTAACTTGGCCAATATCCATTTGGATTATGTTTAGAATACAAAGCTATTCAGAAATAAGTATGATTGACTAGCATTTAGCTCAATATATTCAATATCATATTCATAGGCTTTTATTCCTTTGTTTCTTATAAGTGATTAATTGAATGATTTGAGGAACTAGGAGAGTCAAATCTAATTTTAAATAAATGATATTGACTAATCTAGAAATAGTGAACTTATAAAATTAAGGATAATTATGTATAACTTCAAAAATTGAGCTTGTTATGAGGTTTTTAGACCATCATCCCATTACAAGTGCCTAGACCCCCTCATTTTGTCTTTGCCTCTATATTTTTGAATCTTACAAGAAGTTGATGTTGAATTTTTTATCAATGAGGGGAGTTTTTAAAATCAAAGAAAGATGGGAATACCTTGAGATTTATTAATTCCTTGATCTAGAGAGGCTTTAGAAGGCCACAAAATATTTTAAGTATGGGCAACATAGCATATTCTAGAGATCAAAGTATCAAGAAGAAAGTGAATTAGAACAAAGCAAAGATGAGTGGCCTTACAAGACAAGTTTGGGCATGAAAAAGGTTTAAATCACAACAAAATCATCAGGGATGGGAGAATCCTGGCATCCCTGAGGATAAATCCTCAAATATATATTATTTTTCTTCTCATCCTTGTTTTCTTTGTTTGGACACCTAGCAGCAATATGACCAACTTCTTCACAAGAAAACAGATTAGAGGAATCTTGCCTTTGACTTTCCTCTACCTTTGGAGTATTTCTTTGCAAGTAGGGCTTCAACAATTTCAAGATCATTGTCAGAACTTTCTTTTGTTTCTTCTTTGCTTCCTAATTGATTGGCATTTGGTTTCTTGCTCTTTTCCTTGAGTGAGAGATTGGCTTCAAATGTAGACTCAACATTTTTTGGAACTAGGAACATAGTTATCATATTTATCCAACTCAAAAGAATCTTCCAACTAGAGCATCTAGAGATATTTTATTATTTGGATCACATGTCATTTCTTGAATAGCAGACACTCTAATTGCATAAATAGGAAGAAGAGTTCTGAGTACCTTTCTTACACCAGTTTTGTCATCAATGTCTCCTCCGGATGTTTTGATTGCGCTAGCACTTTCTTTGATTATTTCCACGTATTTTGCAATGTTTTCATATTCTCTCATTTTCATCTAATCAAAATAACCTCTAAGAATTTCTACTTTGGCTCTTCTTACATTGTCATCTCCTCCATAAATGTCTTTCAATTTGGTCCATATTTCATGTGTTGTTTTACAGTCTTTTACTTCATCAAAATCAACATAATTGAGAGCAAATTCAATATCAATCATCATAATGTTATGAGTCTTATTCTCAACAATGTCTTCAACTAATAATGTTCCAATGGGATTCTTGTATTCAGCATCAAAATATTACAACCTGAATCACCGATAGTTGTAATACCCCAAAATTGGCTTATTGCCATGTTAACCAATTCTGGTCTATTTGATAAGTTATTCCTAGGTCATATTTTACTCAGCAATTCTAATTCTGATAATCGCTACTTGACCTAGGTGTCAAATGCAAAAAATCTTAATCTGCATTAATCATATTATTTATTTAATTCCTAAATATCGACTCAAATTAGCTACATAAACCTATTGATTTAATTTAATTTAATTATAAGTGTTCTACTTTAATTAAATTAAAATTACCTCTTTAGCTAATATACAAAGGAATTAAATACATTTAATTTAATAAGATATCTCCTCTTTTTAATTATTGAATTTAATTATTCATTTAGTTAAAGTTATCCATTTATGAGGTCGAATTCTATTTTATTAAATTAAATATTCTCAAAAAAGTGATCAGTTAACTCCTTTTATCACTTGAAAAGGAATCAGTTAGCTCCTTCTATCACTCAAAAAGGAATTAGTTAGCTCCTTTTATCACTCAAAAAACAACCAGTTAACTCCTTTTATCACTCAAATGCAACCAGTTAACTCCCTTTTCATGAGGAAGTTTCCTTTATAACTAGTTCTCCTCTTCAATCTTGAGCACCCATTCTCATTAATCTCGACCATCGATCACCTCTTGGATTCTATAAAAGAAGCTCTCCATTCCTCATTATAGAGGATGAATTTTAGAATTTGCATTGAACTTATGCTAAAATTCTTACTCACTTTGCTCACATTTGCATAGCTTTATTTTTTTCATTGTAATATCATTTAGATTTTAAATATGCATCCATTTAGCATACTATGCTTCTTCATTTCTTAGATTAACAATTGCATCTCTCATCTAGATTAATTGTACTTTCATTTAGCTACATAAATCCTTTGTTCTAGAGGTTTGGTTGCCTATTTCTCATTCTGAGAGCAAAGGCATAATCCTTCTAGTTAGAAGGCAATAGGTTGCTCTATTAGACTTTTTGAATAAACAATACAATGTTTATTTCGGGATGATCTTACAGGTAATGACCATGTTGAAGCGTATGTGACGATTAGAGGCCCCTAATTTTGCATATACATTTTTGGCGCCCACCGTGGGGCTCGAAAAATCAATTTTTCTAGCCTCATTTTTTTGTTTTGTCCATACAAGTTTCCAAATTTTCGTGTGAGAAATCTAATTTTCACGTAAAGAGCTAAAGATTTCATGTCTTCCTCTATAGTTTCTTGTGCAAAAAAGTGCATAATCGTGCAAATTCTTGCGTAGTGCACATCATTTCTTTGCGCAAGTCTGTGCATGATTTCGCGTGAAATTTTGCAACAGCAATGTGAAATATAGTTTATTAAGATGTTTGTTTGACTGATAGTTTTCTCTAAAGCGTTTTATTTCAGATTTCTATTTTTTTCACTTTTTCTAAGTTGTTTTATGGGTATTAAAAAGAACATAAAAATTCAATCCCATAGTTAAGCTTTTGTTTGACTAAGGGTGTTTTCTGAAGCATTTTCACTTGGATTTCTAGTTTTCAACAGCTTGACAGTGGTTTGCAAGATGCTTGAAAAAGGCACCTTTTATCCAAATACTTCAAACATATACTGACTATGTGAATGCAGGATGCTTGTCAAAGATACGCATGATGAAGATTTGTTTCAAACCCACATAAACATTGTGTCTTCTTTTATTGCTTTTCACACATAGTATAAATAGGGCTTGTGAACTTCATAGGGTGCAAGACAGGGGAATAGGGGAGTATGCTCTTTACCACTTGGAGGTTATGACCAAGGGTAAATCAAAAACCTAGAAGCCTCTGAAAGACGGCATTTGAGGAAGGCAAAAAAATTAGTGGTTCTTCCAAACGAAGCCTTTAATGAAGAGATGATGATTTCTTTTTAGGGGATCAAAGTCTTGGAATAGGCCAAGGTGGGATCGATTAAGCTAACTCGGTGATTAACATGTCTTGCGTGTTTGGGCAAGGAAATGAGGTAGAGGAGTATGCTATTTCCCCTTGAGGTAAATTAGAAACTTTGACCCTTAGATCTGAACCACCAGTCTGAGTCATCCTTTAGAGGGCTTGCCAGAGTGATCCAACCTCCGAGGATAACCCAAGGGAGCACGCTCCTTTCACTGAAGATTCCAACTCACTATAATAAAGAAACGTTGTTGAGCAAAAGACTCCAAAGCCATATTAATTCCCTCTTCTTCATTCTGATATCACATATCAAGAAGAGGCTCTATGAACTGCACTAGTTGGCACTGACCCCAGTCTTGCTAGTCAAGTGTGTGCACTTATAGATGCTAGTATGGGTTGCTAGCCTCAACTTTTCTTGCAAAGCCATCGGGGATTAGTATGAACGAAAGCCAACTAAAAACCTCTTAGTTAGTTGCTACCTGGTTCACCTCTGAAAGGAGGCATAATCTTTGTGCAAGGAGGGGGAAGAATCTCTCCTATAGAACTCACCATAGGCATGCAATTGGGCATTGGAAGGTGGTTTATGCGCTTCACCCTTGCCACAAGGGTGTTCATTTAGTGTATATGTTATTGAGCCCTTTGAATACACCAAAAACATGGGTGCCCTCTGGAGGGTGACATGGTTGTGTGAGGTGCGCACATGCACATAAGTTGTGGGACAAAGGTTTTGCCTTCTCTACCAATTTTCTATTTTAGGGATAAAAGCATGTTTGTTATTGAGTCTTTAAACATTTTCCAAACCTGTCAAACAAACTAAAGGTCAAGACTCCCCCACCCCTTCGAGTTACTTTGTCCTCAATTTGGTTGTTTGAAACTACTGCTTGCTTCTCGTGTTTATCTGAAAACCAATTATCTTGTTCAAAACAACCAAAATGTTGTTCAAATCTTGAAAATAGTATTACTACCTATCTGAAATCTATCAAAACAATCAACAATCTGTCCAGAATAGTCTGAAACTTGCAAAAATTGCTTCAAAATTCAATATCTTGTCTGTCAGAGCTACTTGTGCTCTAAATCCGATCTGTTATCTGCAACATTTTACCTCTTTTCTATCTACAAAAAATTTCAAACAATGGATTCTTGCTTAGCTAATGACTTGTGACCTACACATAAACTAGTCTTGTCTCCTATTCACTTTGTCTTTGGTCTTTGGTGCTTGTCATACTCCATGTCACAATAGTCATAATCTTTGGTTGTTATAGCCATTACTCAGATGACTCGTACCTTAGTATATAGTACCCTTATATTTTTTTATTTTTGAGACTATGTTCTAGTGTGGTCCTTGTTTAAGCTTTCACTTTTGTCCTTGTCTATGACTGTGCCAACAAGAAGTGGCAACATGTTCTATCCCCAAAGACCTAGATGAGGTAGAGCTAGGGGTACTAATCGCAACATAGGTCACTCTTTAGTCCATACATGGTCTATCTCTAGTTCATCTAATGAGGAATCTTCACTATCCCCCTCACCTATCAGATCACCTCGGGTCCACAAAACGTTCTCTATAAACTTGCAACAAACCAGGAATCCCTTATATCAAGAGGATCCTAAAACTAGAAAAGGTCCCACATCTCCAAATAATACATCTGAATTCTTTTTCGAGGGACCTTTCCAATCAAAACATAAGAAAACTAAACACCTTCCTACAATGGCTAATTATGAACCTGAACACGGTGAACACAACAGAAACCAAGACCAACCTAGGAATGACAAAGAAAAAGCCCATTCCACTAATGAGGAGGAGGAAGAGGTGGAAATACTTCTTGAACACATAGAAAAGTGTCATAAAGACAAAAACTTTCAAAAGGTCATGGAAATCCTGCTCAATGAAGAGAAAGAAAAATACTTTCTCAAACTTGCCCAAGAGGGAGCCAAGCTACCCCATCATTTCAATGTGGAAACTATCATCATGCCTAAGGAGGAAACTGAGACTTCCAAACTCCAAAAACAACTGAAAATCATGCAAGATCAACTAGCTTAGATGATGTGTGATAAAGACAAACCCATGAGAACATACACCTTAGACGCTTTTTGTCCATTTCCATTTGACAAGAGCATAGACATGCCTCCTTTTCCAAGAGGAGTAGAGTTACCTAAGTATGATAAATACTTTGGAACTATCGATCCCCAAGATCATTTGCAGGAATTTGGTGCCTTGTCTATGGAATTTATGCATAATCAGACATATCTCATGTGTTTATTCCCAAGAAGTCTAGGTGGTCAGGCTATGGAGTGGTTTCACACTTGCCTCCTGGTATCAAAATGTTTGATGAAATTGCCAACTTGTTGGTCTAGAAATATTCTCATAACATTCAATACCATGTTAACATATGAGATTTGTGTAATCTTAAGAAAAAGGTTGGGGAACCTTTCCTCACATTCCTTCAGAGGTGGAGACAACTTTATACTAAATATTCACACAAGATTCCTGAAGTGGAAAAGCTTGACATCTTCACTGATAATCTTCTGCCCAATTTTGGGTATAGATTCCAACTTCAAGGTCCACGCACCTTTGAGGACATGATCACACAAGCTATCTGCATAGAGGAATTCATGGTCAAGAAAGGAAAACTTACCCTTCAGAGTGATACAAAACAAGGATCCACCTCTAACAAGGACAAACCCAAGTATGTCAACAACCAAGAAATTGTACATGATGGGGTTGTTGACAACGTCACTCCTAAACCTGCTAAGGTAGCCTTTAATCTCACAGATAGTCTCAATGCAGCCAAGAATGTTGAGAAACCTCCTCCTAACAAAAAGACATCCAAAAATAGACCAAGAAACTCATGGGCTACACGCTCTAAACGAGAATATACACCTTTGGGTGAACCTTTGGATGTGGTGTACAAGACCTTGCTACAAAACAAGCTCATTTCACCATTGGACAACTCTTGTTCTTATGACCCACAACCATGCCCACGATGGTGGAACGAAACCTCATTCTGTGAGTACCACCAAAATAAGGGACACAAAGCTAGAAATTATATAAACTTGCGTCACAAAGCCCAGGACATGATTGATGATGGAAACATTGTGGTAGATAGACATAACAAGAACTTGGATCACAAGGCTTTCAAGGAGCCCTTCCCATCTTATGAAAAAGGAGAGAGCTCAAAACCAAAACCCAACAACAAGGTCAACTATACATACTCTAACGATAACAATGTGATCAACATGGTTGAACTTGTGGATTTTGAGTACTATGATGTTATTACCATCAAGGGCAAGCAAGATAACAATAAACCCAAGACACCATTTTTCTTGAGGGGCCCTACTTCCCACACCACTAACAATACATCTTCGTAATATTGTGCCAACATTGTTACACATTCTCACGCCAAGTTGGTACTCAAAGGCCCTGCACCTTCTACTCCTGATCTTGAACAGCACAAAGATAAAACCCTTGTTGGTCCATCTGGTAGAGGTGCAAAACATGCAACAAATTCAGCAGCCACTAGCTACAGTGTTCTCAATCAATTAAAATGAACTAATGCTCAAATCACAATCTTTGAGCTGCTTAAAATCTTGCCTACCCATAGGAAAATTCTTGACAAAGCCCTCACTAAGGCAAATGTTCCTCAAGATCTTGATCTTGAGTGATTTCAATCTATGGTAGGTCATCTGACCTCGCCTTACTATATGTCCTTCTCTGAGGAGGAGGATAATTCATTGAGGCACCCACACAATCAACCTCTACACATTGAGGTCATGATACATCAGACACGTGTTTGTCAGGTACTCATCGATAATGGAGCTGGGCTGAACATTGTCTCTGCTACTCTGCTTAGACAATTAGATTATTTTGAGGACTCTATTGATCCTCGTTGCAAGATCACTATCAAAGTGTATGATGAAGTCAAGTGAAAGTCTCTAGGTCTTGTGGTGTTGCCCCTCCGTGTTGGTCCTATAGAAAGGGATGTCACTTGTCAGGTCCTTGACATTCCCTTGGCTTACAATATTTTGCTAGGACGGCCATGGATACATGAGATATCTATTGTGCCATCCACATATCATCAATGCACAAAACTCTCATTTCATGGCTCCAAAGTCACTATCCTTGCAAGTACTACCTATACCTGCAATATGTTGAAAGCTGCTGAGAATTTTGTACCCACTAACAGCGAATCTACTGATTATCATGATAACAAGCTAAAGCAAATTGAGCAGTCATTAAAGCTGAAAGAAACTAGCATGGGTGAATACCACATCAAACCAATGTTGTCATTAACATCTCTTCCTGAGTCTCCCTGTCATTATGGAAGACCATCTGAGGCAAAGAAGCCATTTGTGTTGACACCTCAAACCAAGTATAATGGTACTTTTCTCAAGGATACAGTCCCCGTAGAGGATGAAAGTGAAAATAGAGCCATTACTACATGGATTTACAAAGAGGAGACTTTGATTGACCTCACAAAACAAGCCCGTGTGATCACTCCTGAGAAATATGGCCCTGGTCTTAGACTCATGAAGTGCTTTGGCTATAAGGGAACTAGTCCTATTGGATGTAATAACAATGGTCTAGTTGATCCTGTCAAAGCAATAGCTCAACGAAACAGAGATACATCTGGTCTAGGCTTTAAGAAGGTTCCTTTCCATTTAGGGGTTAATAAATTTATATCAGAGCCTGAGAGTTCATCCGAAAATGAGTCACAAGTTGAGTCTAATACTCATGATCTTGCTAAATTCTTTGTTGAGCTAGATGACTTTTTGCCACGTGTCAGCACTGTGGATGGTACTAGTGATTATCCTGAGGACAATACTGATCCACACCATGCCCATTCAGAACAAGGCGAGTCTAGTCAGGCGTTACATGTTGAGTACCTATGTAAAAATTTAGATGATGCAGAGTATGTCCCTATCACTTTTGGGGAATTCTACAGCCTGTCGCCATGTAGCACTGATTCTAAGGAATATGAATTTGACTCCCTTTCAGAAGCAACCACAGATAAAGACATTGACCAAGTTCATGTATATGAAAACCAACTTGAAGTAGGTGAAGCATCTAGGTTTAGGTCGGATGGGTCCGATCCAACTAGTGTCCTTGAGTCTTCGATTAATGACGTTAGTGCTCAAAGGCATTCAAACACACTTGTGGACGAAGCCACTCTAGGTCTCGAATTTCTGGTCCAAGCATTTAATAATTATACTATGAACACAGTCAAACCTACTACTACTCTTTCACTCACATATCCTGAGCTTATAGACTGGAATTCTAATATATCTAGTGAAGTCCCCACATTCCAGAATGACTATGTTCTTGCCTACTACTTGAACGTTGTCAAACTAGTAATGTCTTCCACCAGTGACCAAAGCATCAACATGACTGAAGTTGACATCAAATATCTTAGTCATAGAATCCAAAAGAAAAAAAAAGGTTTGATGGTGAAAACCACATTGTGGTAGTATCAGAACCTAAAAGAACAAGGCAATGAGGTCTTATCGCAAATAAGGTGGGTCAAAACTTACATCGCAAGAGAAGGTGAGAAAGAACAACTAAAGCCTTTGGATAATTGATAGAAGAAAAAGGGAAAGCCCACAAGAGATGGCCAAACTCACACCACAAAAGAAGGAAGGTGTGAGTTCCTTCTTACAGAGTGAGCGAAAGAAATAGAGCTTGTTCAACAAGTCACCAGGCCCTATGCCACCTATACGCTACTAATCATTTGGATTACTATCCAGGAGATGCAATCCTTAGGTTTCTTAATAAAGGATACACTGCTAGAACTCTCAATAGTGCACCACCCAAAGCGTTGTATAAGTTGAGAAACATCAACATAACCATGCTCTTTGGCCACAAAAGAAGAGGGGGCAGAAGTGCCCTCCTCTTATGAGGATCAAGCACCAATTAAGTTGGAGGAAACAACAAGTGAAATAGTAGAAAGACTTGGACTATCAAAAGAAGCATGTCCATAAATGACAGCTTCGATTAGGTCATGACCGGTATTAGGTTCCCTAGCAAGATCTTCTACATGGTTAAAACATTTTTTAGTAGTCACGGATCCATCAAAGGAGGACTCGGAGAGGGATTCATCAACTCAAATAGTCAAATGGTCAAAACAAGTAGCCTTCCACCAAGAAGCAACACCTTTACAACAGAAAACAACACAATCTGGAGCCGAGTGATTAGTAGCAAAGCAACACTGACAGCAGAAGGGGAGACCCTCATAGTCCAATGTGTGTGACCAGTCTCCAACCATGAGCATCACATCATGAGGGAGTGGTTGAGATGTATCCATGTCAACCAAAATGTGGGAAAAAGTAGTATGGCCCAAGGCTTTCATAGCATCATTTGCCTTCAAGAGTGCCTTTTCAAATATTGGATCACCTATAAAGGCAGGGTAAATTAGATTCACTTTTACATCAAAACAATACAATTTTATATTTGCAATAAAAAGACAAAAAAACTATATCCTAAATTGACAAAAAAATATTCCTAAGAAGTAGCTTACTACCCCTTGATTACCAGTCATTTTTGGCAATGGTTTGCTTCACAAGATTAGGCTCTAAAATTATCTAAGGATGCGGATAATTTATCTTCATCAAGGTGTTGGAATAATATAGAGAGAAGCATATCATTATTTGGAGTGAAATATGAATCTTTCCAAGACATCAATTTTGGGTAGATTTGGTTCAATTATTCAGAGGTTGAAGGGAGGTAGGAAATCCAAAAAATTGAAGGTGTCATGATACAAAAATACATTTGTGTTTCCATATTTTTATTTATTTATTTTTTGCCTCAAATCCTTGATGTTAAATTAAAATGAAGGTTTTGGATTTTTTCAATTCTTGTTAGTTATAATGTCTAATATTTCATGAGGAAAAACCAGAATTACATCAATATACTCTAAGCAATGAGGACCTTGTTGAAATGGTCTGAAATGAAATGAAATCCTATTTTGAATACTTATTCAAATTTGATAAGTCTTAATTTAGTAAAGGGATTGAATTAATTTGATTGCAATCCAATGTAATAGACTTATTTATATAAATTTATTAGTTTTCTTTTGAAGCAATTAGAGAAAACTACAAGTTCAAGCGATTGGATTTTTACTAAGGAATTAAAGAGAGCATTTTCAAATTGTTGTTAAGTCTTAGCTTACCAACTAAATTCTAATCTAAATCCTTGATGTGTTAATCAAACTTAAAATTCAAGTGTAATTGAGGAATTGTAATGGTAGGGAGGAGCATGTCAAGAGCTAAGGTTGGGAGTTTGATGAAGGATAGACAAGCTCAAGTGAGGAATGATGTTGAAGAGATGATACTAAAATCTAGTTTCACTAATAAAAAAAGATTGGAGATAGTAATCTTAGGCCTATCAAAATGATTCACCTGAACAAGAGGATGTTTGGAGGAGATACCTTTGGGATGGCTAAAATGATGATGAAGAATAGTTCTAGTTCAAGAATCTACCTTCCATATTGCCACGAAGTGTATCGCGTTAGTTCTTAAGTGTGCAAAGGATTATAATTGCCAAAAGAAGATAGTTGAATATGGAAAGGAAAAAAGAAGATCGTAACTATATTATCATAAAAGGCTATCAATATTGTCTTCAATATACCACTTCACAAGAAGGGAACCTTTATTGAAACACTATAATGATCAAGTGGATGCATGTGCAAAGTGGATGAACAATGAATGGGTGGTTGAACCATGGAGTCACTATTCCAATATCTTGAACTTGCCCAAGATGTGGATATTGGACTTCAAGGAAGATAATGGTGATCTCATTGTGGTGCTAACAATGTGATGGGAGAACTATAACTACAAGGAGGCACTTTCAAACCTTGGATGTTATACTTCATAGAAAAAATATCTCTAGGGGAGGTGATATTTGAATAGACAAATATTATCAGCATCAACATTGACCATCATCTAAGGATTATGAAGAACACTAAACCATTTTATGTGGCACCCTAACTAGTATACATGCTGCTATGGTGGTTGAATTCCAAGGATTGGAGAGTTAAGGAAGATGTGGAATTTATCAAGGAGAATACTTAGTACATCAATTTTATCCATAGGTACACCTCCACACTCACAAGAGCTTCAATATTTTCAATTCAATGCATTTTCCATGAAGATTGTGAGACAATTGTAAGAGGCTTTATATGGGAGACTTTCTAAGGGGGATAAGAGATTGATTGAGGATTATGGATCATGGTACATTGAAGATCTCAAGTTAACATGCATTCAAATACTTGGATGTATTGTTTGTCTAAGGAATCTCCCAAGATAAACCACAAATAAGATAGTCATCACGGAGGTAGCAAGGCAACTACTTGCTTTTACATAATTCAAATGCAAAAGGACAAATAGGGGATTTCATTCAACTTCAATGTAGGAAATGAGACTTGTCCATTACAAGCAGTGTATGAGGTAGCTAATGAGGAATTAAATACTATGGGTTGGGCTTTTATGAGTCAAGAGTGAGTTTCAATTATGAGAAGAAGATCAAGAGAGTATAGTTTTCACATTAACTATGGAAATTATCTTGATGAAAACTAAGTTTGAACATGATCGGTGAAGGAATGAACATGATTGGTGAAGATAGAACAAAGACAAGATATGATTGGTGGACAAGTCATGATTAGTGACTACAATGGAGCAATGGACAATATACACAAGCACATCCACAGTGGTTGAGGTAAAAGATAAATCAATAGATACGATCATATGTGCAGTATATAAATGATTATCCCATCACATATTTATAACCACAACCTAATTTGTTGACCGGTGTAAAGAATTTCCATTTTCCAAATGTCAAGAAAAGGAAGAATACTTGAGCATAGTTTGAACATTCAAGATCATTGAAAAGTATCGCATGTGTGATCCTATTGGATGAATTGATGATAAGGAGTAAAGGCTATGAGATGTTGAGTTGACATTAGTTGGATCATTGGATCATTATTAGTCAATACTAAAGTAGTGAATTGGAAAAGGTAAAATGTTGACTATTCTAAGTAATCAATGGGGAAATCCAATTGAAGGTCGATGTGGTCAAAATAAAACATATTAAGAAATTGAGATATGTGAAATGATTGATGAGATTGAGCTAGAATCTTAAGGTTTGAATTAATGGTCAAGATTAAGAGACAAAAGTTGTCCCTAACCAAACAGTTCTTAAAGAAGGTCAGAAGAATGTGAAAGATTGAATAGCCAAGTGTTTGAACATTGTGATCAATATATAGAGCATAGAAGAGTAGATAACTAATTAGATCTAACATGCAATAAGTGAAATACCTAGATCAGTGATTAAGTTGTTTCCTAATAGTTACAATGGTCAAATCCCTGAATGGGGTGAACCCTAAAAAGATCTAGTTGTAAATCCCTTGATTGGGTAAGATATTAAAAAGTAGTTGAAATCATTTAACAAGGTAGATCGTAGCATATCTATTTGTACTTTTAATAAGGTACAAATCACTCCTAGCAAGGTGAACCCTCATAAAGGGTAATTGTATGCTCTTAATCGTGTAGCTCATCTGCTACAATAGTGACCTTATGGGTATCATCCCCACCATGGTTTTTACCCTCTAAATAAAATTTCATAGTAACCAAAATAATTGTGTTATGTGTGACTATTACAGTGGTAATTTACTGTTGTTGTTTTTTTTCTAATTTATCAATTATATGCTTTACTGCTTGGAGTTTAATATTCCAAATTAGAAGATCAGTAATTAAAGTTTTATTACATGTTTGTACTGATTCACACACACACACCTCAATACATAAGAATCCTAACACATACAACGATAGATACCTTCACATTCCACATATAGAAGACTATTGTGTTGATGTAAAAGATTATTTGAAATTTAGAAGAGGATATTCTCAAGGTTGATAGTGGTTGTGATTAGAAACTACAAATGGAAGGGGGTCCTCATTCCTAATCAATGGAGGAAAATGAAACATCGCCAAAGGAGACTTCAATACAAGTATAAATGATGATTTGGAAACAATTGATTAGTGTGATTGCAAGGAGGTTAGCCTTGAGACTTTGATGATTCTCATCCCCATGTTCACTTAGCAATGGTTTGATGGGAAGATAATTGATTTAGTAAGAAAAGGAGTACAATTGCATATAATAAGATGACAAAGGTAGAAGAAATTGAAGAAGAGGAATCATTTGAAAAACCTCAAGCATCAAGTGAATAGCGTAGTGAGGTCAACAAGAGAAAAATTGTTGCAAAAGCCCCACCCAGTAGGGATTTGATAGAAAAAGGATTAAGGATTGAAGATCCTCAAGCTAAGAAACCAAAATAGACTACTCCACCGTCAAAAGAAATTGGCTTAGAAATACTATGTCATATAAAGAAAAGGAAGCAAGATCGAAGATTTCTTCCAAATTGGAGGGTATCATTAGCTAGAACGCTTCACGTGGTATTCTCCATTGAGTTCCTCTAAGATGGAAGGAACCTTTCTCCACATCATGGAAATCAAGGTAAAATGGTAAATATTGAAGATTCTCCCCAAGATGGGCAAATCTCCCCACTATGAAGTCTTAAATGAAGACACAATTGAGAGCCAAAAGAACAAAGAGTGTAATATGAAGCTAGGAGAATATACAACCCCTAATTGGTTGTGGGATATGATACAAGGTAAGGAATATAAAGGTTAAATCAATTGAGGACACTGAGGATATTTTTCACCAAGTTAAACAAGAGAATGTGAATCAAACATCAAAAAGGCTATCTAAGGTGATTAGAAATGATTCAAGAACACGCAAGGTTCACATTGTCATTCAAAAATCAAACAACATAAAGGATAGCACTCAGCACCAAGATTATGATATAGTTGAGCATACTGGGACTTGCTACAAACAAGATAGAATATGAAGAAGCTCAAGATACTCTCAAGGCCATACAAAAAAATATGAATAATTTACTTGCAAAGAAAAATAAATACGAGGAGAATAAGAGATTGAGAGATACACACTTGTATTACCTTTCACACTTGAGAGGGAAGATATTGATAATGTAGAAGGTTCAAGGAATGCAATTCAAGAAACTCAAGCTTGGATCGAAGAAAGTATTGCAAAAGAATGGCATCTCTCCAAAAATTTGTAGGGTGATTTTATACACTTGGAGCACTTAGACCAAGATTTCATGTTTTTGACAACCTCTAGGAGGGATTTAAGCCTATTAAGAACAAGGCCATAGCGCAATTACAAGCCATGACGTAGGTTCTTAAGAATTTATTGAATAGAGGTAAGGTGATCCGTTGAGTTAGATGAAGTATAAAGTAGCATGGTACTTTGCTTTAATCCATAGGTAGAATACATTGGAAATGATAAGGAATGATTGTGCTCATTTTGGCTTCTCCATCCTAAACATTATTGAACTCATAAGAGTACTAACAAAGGTCACCTTCCACTTTGAAGAGAAAGAAGAAGAAAACATGAACTTGGAAATTTTGAGGGAAAGATTGAAAACGCTGACATTTGAGGAGAATGGTACTATTATAATAAATTGATGATGTAGTTGTATTAAATATAGGAGATGAAAACTCTTTATATAGATGAAAATAGAAACTACCTAATAAACTACTAAAGACTAACTAAGTTGGCCCTAAAGAAACATTATAATATTCTAATACCCTGTTATAATGGTCATTGTCTAACTTTTGTCTTTTGGCCACAATTCTACAAACCATTTTGTTGTTGCTAAGGCTTTCCCTGGATCTGCAAAATAGTAGTGACCAAGAAGCCAAAATCCATTCTAGAAAAGAACAAAGAAGAGTGCCCCTTTCTTCAAAAAGATTTGCAAAAATAGATAATCTGCCACTAACCCTCCCAAAATCAACAAAATCACTGACTAGAAATTATCACAAAACAACCAACCTAATGTTGGATTTGAAGTTTCTCTTCCCTAGAGTTAGAGACAAACACTGAGGAACAATCGGCACGATTTTTAGGAAAAATCAACAAACCCTCCAAACTTTTTATACGAGCATGATGCCCTCAAAAAGACTACAAAAAGCCACAATTCTAAGAAAGTTTTTTGAAAAAAAACCAAATACAATTTTTAAAGTGAAAATCAATCAAAAGTAGACGAGATTCTGAGATACAAATTGGAGAATACAAAGTTTCATTTTTGAGGAAAAACAATAAAACCGAACATAATATTTTACGATAAAATTACAAACCCACAAAGGAATCCCGCACAACTTTGCAAATTACAAAATCAAGAATTCTTTTCAAGAGGAAAATAGGAAAACCCACCAAAAAAAACTTCGAGGAAAAATATGAAAACCCATTAGAAAAATCTTCAACAAAACACGAGGCTTCAAGACTTCAAATGGTAAAATACCACATGCAAAAATGTGTATCCCACAATAAGCACATGTAAGTAGATGGAACCTTCAAAAACAAAGACTTTTTCTCAAACCAAGAAATTGCGCAATCAAAACTGCAATTTTCAGCAAAAATCTTCAAAGACAAAACACAAAAATTCATTAAATATCTCTTGCAGATTTCATTTCGAAAAAAAAAAAAGAATGAAGTTCTAGAGAAAATATCATATTAGAAGAAGCTCAATTTTTTATTAAAAAATTTCTCTAAGTTTTATGAAATCTCATCAACTTGCTTTGTACCATGTTATGATAAATGAATGTTGGTGTAGTTGTATTAAAACATGGGAGATGAAACCTCTTTATTACAAAAAAAACATGTTTAAAAAAGAAACAATCATGAACTAAGGACGAAAATAGAAACTACCGAATAAACTCAAGACTAGTTAAGATGACTATTATATAAATATTCTAATATTCTAAAAGTACCATCGAAAGATAATATTTGAGACTTTCATCTCTCAAGCTTCTAATGTCTCCGATGAAGGACAATGCAACAGAATGGGGTAGAACAATTGCTACATCTAAATTCCAGATGGACTTAGCAAATGGGAGAATACATAATATACTTGTGCCCCTAATGAATGTGCTCCACAATATTGTGTTTGTTCATCTAATTCGCAAAGACAAAAAAAGATGGAGGAAATAATATTTGTATGATAATTTGATGTTAAGCACAAGTGACAAACTAATTTATATTTGGTTGGTAATTTAGTCGCTTAATTCTTATTGGTATACATTTTGATGCCATTTGGTTGCTTGTCACTATTTTTTAGTTTTTCTATTGGCTCATTTTGGGATTCTTGAATCTCATTGGCGAATCGTGTGTCAACCCTAATTAGGGTTTGTAGGATTCATGTTAGTCCATTGATTCTAATTTAATCTGAGTTATTCATTGTACTTGGGATTCCTACATAAGGATTACACCTCTCATTTGTAAAAGGGATATGAAGGTGAACAATTGATAAAATAATGTATAATTTTCTCTACGTATCATTGTTAGTCCCAGCCTTGCACAACTCTTCTCATATAGAGGAAGAAAATGATATACTAAAAGCAAAAATATCACTCCATAGTCTTTAAGAAGAGTCTAAAGATTTGTTTCAAACAAAACATCAATACTATCCTCAAATTTACAGACAAGAATTTAAAAAAGGAGGCATATTCTCTAACATTATTTTTTGAGAAATAGCAAAACAACTTGAAATATGAAATTACAACTATAACTTTATAAGCAAGGTTGTAAATTACAACTATAACTTTATAAACAAGGTAGTAAATTAAAATGTTTATAATCAGTGACAGAGTAACCCCTAAAACACTAATCTTAGTATTAGAGAAGCAAACTGAATCCACACAAAGCAACCAAATGCATCCTTTTTCATTATGTCAAAACTAAATTCCCTTTTATTTACTTATCAATTGTAGAAGTCCTAGGTAACCCAAGATGGGGTAAAAAAAGAAAAACAAAAGATGTTTCTGATAAACTTGCAATTAAGGATGCATATGATAAATTTATGATAGGCAACAAAAAACTAAATTAGATTCTAAAATCTTGACATAGGTAGAAGAGACAATCGGCTTGAATATCAATGTGTAGGCAAGTTGTAAGAAACAAACCTAATCGTTAGCAATATTACTAACCAAAAAATTGAGAATGGACATTGATAATTTAAAAGCTAAAAAGTCACTTCAAATCTCTTGTCAATTCCAAATAATCTTTACACCAAATACTCTGAAAACTAATCAATTATCCCTAAAAGATTGTTTGTCAGATAACAAATAAGACATAATTAGAAAGAAACGCTACCAAGAAAATTAGTTGAGGCTTTAATTGATGCTTTCAAGGGAAAATATGATAGAAAACTATACAAATCGTTTTCCATAAATGAGAGCTAGCAGAGGTAGCATACATAAAGAAGATTTGAAGGGGCACATTTTGATGGAAAGAAAAGAAATGTCAACAATATAATTTAGCTATATAAACATCTAAAACCACAAAAAAACCAAGAAAGCCCTAAATACCAAAGCATGGATGCGAGTTAAGTTTAACATTCCTACACAAGGTAAGTTAAATAGTATCTCCAAATGACACCAATCCGTTGCACAAATTGCATCATGAAGGAAGACGATGATGAAGAGGGAAATGGGTATAGTTTGCATGTAAAAACCACAAAACTCAACCACAGTAACGAAACCGTTTGATCTTGCATATTTCTCTTAGCAAAAAGTGGGAAAATCATGAGGGAAGGAGGAAAATGTTAACTAAATACTAGAACCATAATAGGTATGAAGTTGAAATATGGCAACACATTTCCCTAAGAGAGGGGTTAGGGCAAATAATGACTTTCAACTACTGCAAAGAGAGGAAAGAAAAAGAAATAAAATTGTGTTAAAAATAAAGATCCTATATGCCATACATGCTGATTTGAAGCTGAAAACAAAACTAATGGAAGTGGAAAGCCTCATGGGTTTTGTCACAAGTCCAAATAACATAAGCTTCAGATCCAAAAATGGTCGCTTGTACAATATTTCCCTCAACTACCTCCTACCTATTCAATTACCATAATATTTGAAAGACGGAAAATAATAAAACTGCTGAAAATTTTCCAATGAACATGAGGATAAAACAATTGCAGGCAAATTTCAAGGAATGAATAGATTGAAAAAAGTTGATTGAAAACTATAGTCTTTGCCTATGCTAGATGGGACTAACAAAAGGAGGTTGAATGGTCTAGCAAGTGCTTCTCAACCAATTCCAAGAATAACCAAGGAAAGGATTGCACCTAAGGAAATCTTACTAAAATGGTAGAGTATTTCCGGTCAACATTACATATTAGAAATAAAGGTAACATATCATGCCAATTTGTATTTTTTCAAGGTAAAAATGGTTAAGTGGTAACCCTCGACTCACAAATATTACCACGAATAGAAATGGGCTGACATGTGCCATCCAATGGCATCAATGGTGCTCTGGTCTTTATTAATAAGGAGATTTCACATAGCCATAGGAAAGGGATTTTAAAAGAAATGTACATGAATGTTCATTAGAAGTAAAACAGGTCCTCTAAAGTAACAAGACTCGGACCCGGCCTTGACTCAGCAAGGGTAACTCGACTCGTGACCCAGCCAAACTCCCCCATGACTCAACAACATGACAAAACCCTTGAAATTTAAAGAATTTTTAAGATTTAAAGAACATTCCATGCACCCATGATTGAATAAATCCTAAAGACACGGTAACATCATGAAATAGAAGGTAATTTGATCACACACATAAATATACATTGATTACAAAAGTATAAAGGTAAATTACTAAATAGTAGCTGAGGGAATTAACAAACATAGATATATAAAGTCAATGAAATCCATCACATCGATAGTCATCATCAAATGTTCCAAACAGTTAAAACAAGTCTATGAAAGCCCTATTAATAATAATAAATACTATCTTCTAAAAAATGATCTTCGAGTCCTATTGGTTGACCACTCAACATAATCTTCATCTTCAGCTTCATCTAGAGGTTTAGCAAAGTCAGTGAGGATTGGAAAACATTCATGGGCAGGAGCATATGATTCTGAAGCCTTTTTATCAGAAGGTATATAGGATCTTTCAGGTTGGGGTACTGCTTCATAGGTCTGTGGCTTTGTTGGAGAAGAGCTAGAGGGAGAAAATAGGGGGAAATTTGAAGGAGATGATGGGAAAAAATACTGGTGATAGCCTGAACCAACACTCACATTAGTGTTATGAAAGCCCTTTTAGGGTTACGAGTAAAAGAACATTTTTTTTTTAAATAGAAAAAAAAGCAAGTAAATTTTTAATTTTTTTCAAGTTCGGATTTTCCCAAGCCTTTTTATCAGAAGGTATATAGGATCTTTCAGGTTGGGGTACTGCTTCATAGGTCTGTGGCTTTGTTGTTGAAGAGCTAGAGGGAGAAAATCGGGGAAAATTTTAAGGAGATGAGGGGGGAAAATACCGGTGATAGCCTGAACCAACACTCACATTAGTGTTATGAAAGCCCTTTCAGGGTATGAGTAAAATAACATTTTTTTTTAAAATAGAAAAAAAAGCAAGTAAATTTTTAATTTTTTTCAAGTTCGGATTTTCCCAGCTGCTGCTGGGTCACAGGCATCGTGACCCAGAGTCATAAGGTGACCCGCAAGTCAAGAGAGTTGGGCAAGTCAGCCCAGTTAACCTGCCGAGTCAGGGTCATGGATCATTTGGACCCAGCCAAGGTAACTCAACTCGCCAACTTGGACATCTCGCCTGACTTGCAGCAAGTACTTTTGTCTGGATTTCATGAAAATGTCAACATAAATTTGTGGCTATAGTAAAACTCATGGCATTATTAAACATTCAATTCCTTGTACAGTCAAAAGACATACTGAATATAAAATTATAATCTTCCCTAATGCTCTTATTAATACTTAGTAGAGCCACTAATTATGTCAAAAACTGTGGAGTTAGTTTACCATAAATATAAACATATTATACAAGGCAAGCAAACATTTAAAAATTTGATGCACAACTATAAAAGTTTAGAAATAATAAAGATGTTCAATTCATCATCGAAATACAATTTTCTAAGACTAGTTAAAACGAAGTCCCCCCCCAACAAAATTACTTCCGAATGACTGTCAACTCTTTCAACATATAAACACCAGAAAATGATGAGATGATTGGGCAAGATTAAAAGTTCCATTTAAAGGATTGGGCATAAATGAATGAACAGAGAAAACTCTTCAAAAGGTATACAATTCGGAAGAATTAATCTGCTGGACTTTGTTGTTTAAACAGTAATCTGGGCATTAAGACTTCAAAAAGAAAAAGAAACATCTCCCACCCCAGAGGTTGAGCCCATCAACACAAGAAAAATACCAATGTGCTAGTTCACTGGAAAACCGACACCTTAAAAACCCAGTAAAAAGCAACAGATGCAAGGAATCAAGTAAAACTTACAAAAAGTAACCTGTACTTAAAAAAATGAACCTGTACATCAAATTCTGGGAATAGATTTCTAAAAAACCAAAAAAATAGCTTTGCTGGAAGTCGAGGCTCTCTAACTAGCCTTTCAAACCATATAAGATCATGCAGCTTCAAACTCCACAAAGCACTTATGTACAGATGCCAACCGTGAAGATTATGACAGCCAAGACCTTCCTCTATTTCCCATCCCAATTGGTCATACAGAAACCCAGTAAAAAGAAACAGATGCAAGTAATCAAGCAAAACTTACAAAATGTAACCTGTACTTACAAAAATAAACCTGTACATCAAATTCTGGGAATAGACCTCTAAAAACCAAAAAAATAGCTTTGCTGGAAGTCGAGGCCCTCTTAACTAGCCTTTCAAACCATATAAGATCATGTAGCTTCAAGCTCCACATAGCACTTTTGTACAGTTGCCAACTGTTGCTCATTAAGCCTTGCATAGCCGTGAAGATTATGACAGCCAAGACCTTCCTCTATTTCATATCCCAATTGATCATATGGCTATGTTCATGCTTCAACATAACCATATATTGTCAATAAAACATACATGCAAACAGAGCATGTCCACGCATCAGGTCTGTTCCAACATTAGGATAGGCTTTAATGTATGAAGCCCACCCCCTTTATCTTCACTCCATCCTCATTCAAATGGCACAATATAATCTCAAGCAACATAACATGCAACACCACTGGAAATAGTTCCATAAAATAGCACAGAAAATGTGAAGATCTGATACACTTGATTAAAAAAGAACCTGCAGAGATTCAGAGAATCTTCTGAATAACAGACTACCGAGTACTGCCACTGGAATAGTTAAACGTAATAGCACATGAGTTGAAAATATGCATAGTTACACCGCCCTGGGGGACGGGGGGACGGTGGAACGGGGGGACAAGTTTCCGGGATGGGGGACAGAGGGGCCTTAATTTGGGGACGGTGGGGGGACGGTGGGGGGATGGCGGCAGGGGACAAGAGGGGTGAATATACCTCTGCATATGGTACTTAAAAATGCTAGTTATGAAAATATGTATTGCAATATAGGATATAAAGATGTAAAAGAGTGAATAATTGAACATTGCATTGAATTGGAACATCGAACATTAAACATAAATAATCGAATCTGCAAATAGTGAATATCAGGATGTCCCCCATCCTCGGTGGAGGTGGCGGAATCTGGTGTCGCCGCTGGGGACAGGGAGACGGAGTCCCCAAGTCTCCGGTGCATTGAAGTCTCCGAGACATTGGGCAAAAAGTGGGGGGACATGTCCCCGTGTTACTATGAAAATATGAAAACAGAGTTCTGAAACCTAGCCTTCAAAAATTACCTATTCAGAGCTGGTAACATTATAAGACCACTTTCAGCAAAAGTTATGCACCCCTACACAACTTACTAGCTACAAGAGCCCTCAAATATAGAGACATAATAGAGGTAAACATACAGATCGGTATCACACAAGGGACCACAATATATGGGGACTAAGCAAAGATGTTTTTCTAAAGCAGAGACGCAGAAGATTCCTCTGTGTAACATACAATTTAAATGCCAAATCTATAAATCATTTCCTACAAACAACACAATCGACAGGTATTCTCCAATGACAGTCAACAAGACATAAAATGCCATACCAAAAAAGAAAAATTGTGTTCCATAGTCTATACAAACACCTCAAGCCTCTTCACCACACCGAAGGCTTGAGAAGTAACAGAGACTCCCAAATAGATTATTTTTACAATTACTAAGCCTCCAAGAGATTAAAATATCCCAGCAAAGCTAAATTAAAGTCTCCAGAAAAAAAAATTACATCCTTTTGATCTAGCAAAACTTCCAAAAATGCTCAAGTGGCAAAGCTGAAATCATTTAAAACTGTTAATTTTTATATTCGATCCGATTACTATTTTAACTTAAAATAACTGATACAACCATGAATGACATACAATCAGGAATCAATTTAGTGAAGATCACTTCCAAAAAAGCTGACATGCATGGAACTGATCAACGATTTGCCTTGGCAACACGTTCAATCTCATCTTTCTTCTTAATTGCATAACTGCAAAGAGGAAAAAATTTTAATTGCATTATCACATGTGTAACTTATTATTGCAAATATGAAATTATAGCAGCAAGCTTAAGCATTACCTACATTGAAACAATCATTCAAAGCAAAAAAATAAACTAGACCTGTTTGATGATCCTTTGGCAGCATTGATGAGCTCATCAGCAAGACACTCAGCAATTGTTTTAATATTTCGGAATGCACTTTCCCGGGCACCGGTGGTAAGAAGATAGATTGCCTGATTGACACGTCTCAGGGGAGATATATCAACTGCTTGTCGTCTTACAACACCGGCAGAACCAATCCGAGTTGCATCTTCTCTTGGACCACTGTTAAGCATACAAAGATTTAATTTTAAAACTACATGCTAGATGTTTGCTCCAAAATCCACAGAAGGAAAAAATTGGACTGAACATAAAAGGAAACATGTGCAGTTAAATAAAAATAGATTCTGATTGATAAGTAGATTAGATTTACCTGTTGATGATAGCATCAACAATGACCTGAATTGGGTTCTGGTCGGTGAGCAGATGAATGATTTCCATGGCATGCTTTACTATCCGCACAGCCATCAACTTCTTTCCATTATTGCGCCCATGCATCATCAGAGAATTTGTCAACCGCTCAACAATAGGGCATTGTGCCTTTCGAAATCGTTTAACTGAATACCGTCCAGCAGTATGTGGAACAAATGTTGCATGCTTTCGTGCTGAAACAGCTATGTAATCTTGTAGAGAAAAGTCACTAACCTGCATTTCAAAATACACATAACTTTCAGCTCTTCTAATCCAGAGAATGATGCACACAGTTACAATAGACAATTTAAACAATTCACAATTCAGATACAAGTTACAGTTTCAGATTTCACTGTTTGGGTATTGGTTCGCAGTTAAGGTCCAGAAGACACATACCAGAATGAATAAGGATATGGGAACAATGATGCACATGATAGATATTTTTACTTCCAAAGAGCCCAGGGCAAATTTTGATATACATGCATTGATACAAATATCAAAAAGTAAATTTGCAGTAAAAGTTATGTTTAAGCACCAAAATATTCAAAAATATAGCAAAACCACCCCAACGCCATAATTTAGGACTTGAATAGCAATTCTAGTGATAATCTTCTAATTTAAACTCTTTGACCTCGAGTCTACAAGAAATATCTTTATGAGCCAGAATTATGTTGAATAAAAGTACTTTCATTGGCCAGTTCAGAGCATACACAGAAGACTAATAATAAAAGGCAATAATACTCATGTCAGGATTTTCATTCCATAGAGATACAACTTGACATCATAATAGGCAGTAATAGGGTGGAGCAAAAATCCTTGTATCACAGCATTAGCTCTCTAGCCAGGGCATATTTGGTTTGATGACAAAAGCAGCAGCATAAATCAGTACTATAAAGAGCGGAGCTCTTGTGATCTATCAAAAAAATATTTCAAAATATTTGAAATAGTTCCATTTCTTAGTGGCAGGAAACAGTTACACACTCAGAAAATACAGGGAACTTAGTGAAAACATCTTCTTCATGTCCTCTCTGCCAGATATGTTTAGGTTCAATAGATGAATTAACAGACCATTTGTCTGCTTCAGAATGGATCTAAGGCAAGCTGGAATATTTCGATTGGCTAACCATTGCCACAGGTTTCTTGTTTCTATCATTTGGCTAAATATTTAATTCATTCAATTTTTTAAGGTCAGGTTGACCATACTATTATATTAGCTCCCATTGTACTGCCGCAGTCCGAGTTTTGGGGCTCCATGGTAATACTGATGGCCCTGGTCTTAAAAAAATAGTTGTGGTGTTTAGTTAAGGTAATTTAATTTTAATGTCATATTATCAATCTAAACAATGAATACATTTGGTATGCCATCATTTATCTCATTAATTTATTCTTACTGCTTAGTTGATCAATGTCTCTCTCACAGTTTTCAAGTTTTCTGCATTATCTACTTTGACGGCAAGTGCATCGTATTTGTATGTCACAAACACATGCTGACAGTTTCTCATTATTTTGCATATACATTTTCTTATAAATAATATATATAAAAAACAGACAAATACCACAAAAAAATACAAGAATTGTCCTATCCTCCAATTATTTGCTTCATATAGACTTATTAAACTTCCTGTTTAGGCTACACATATATAATCAACTATAGCTCCCTCTATGACATATTTTTTCTTTGATTGTATGTTATTTCTTGTAATTTTATAACTAGTATATTACGATCTTAGATACCGATTCACTTTGCTGGATGCTGGTGCAGATGCTTCAGGGTTCTGTCCCAATGCTCGCAGGAAGCACATCCCAGGCCTGTGGATGCTTGGGGAATGCATCCACCAAGCATCCACAGGCCCAGGATGTGCTTCCTGAGAGCATCCGGCATCCGGGAAGCACCTACGGCAAAGAGACCTTTTCAACGTCAAAAATACATAAACCTCAATTTGAGCATGTGCTTTTTAGTGTTTTTTTATTCTTTTAAGTATTTATGTTCCTTTTTGCTCCTAAACCCTAAAATGGCCCTAAAAGAGGTCATTCATTGTTCATTCTTCTCATTTGGTATGCAGCTGGGCTCTCGTCTCATTCAGTCTCCATTTTGGCACCCTTGTGATTTTGAATGACTGAATTTGATTAGTGAATCTCAACTCTTGACTCTTGATTGATCAACACTGAATTATGAACTATGTTTTGATTTTGTAATTCAAATTACATTGAAATCTTGAACTCGAGTAATTCACTAACTAGTTATTTCAATTTGTATATTTGTCACTTTGTGTTTAAGTTTAAAGTTGAGCTATCAATAGTGAATTATCATGCTATGCTATGGAATGGTTTACTTTTTAATATTTCTTGCATTTCTTTGCATATATAAATTATTGTGTGTGTTTGTGTGTATCAGTGAAACACCAGTACTAGGGCACTTGGGGATGGCAGGACGGTGGGACAAGTTTCTGGGACTGGGGGGACAATAGGCCTCAATTTTGGGACAGCAGGGGGGCAGCCAGGGGGCAGCAATGAGCAGAGGACTAGGCAGGGAGGGGTATTGTATACCATACATATAGAGCTTGAAATGCTAGTTATGAAATGATGTTTCAATATAACATACGAAATTAAAATACTTAAACATAGCGAAATTGCAACACAAAATAGAACCATTGAACATTCAACATAGTAACATAGTAGATACCCAATAGTAACATGCAAAAGTCAAAATTCAAATAGAAATTCAAGTACCCACCCTAGTGGCAGCATGGTTGCGGAATGGCAGAGGCAGGGGCACTCAAGTACTCCAAGTATCCAATGCAGGGACGTCTCGCCAACCAAAACTTTGTGATTTGGGAGGGGGTGTGAGTCTCTGTCTTTCACTTATACACACACACACACACACACACACACATACACACATCCAAAATCTATAAAAAAAATTGACCATCCGTCCAACCAATTCTCACATCCGCATCAGCACATCAGCAACAGCAACTTAGATTAAGATAGATAAAAACTACACAAAAATTACAATAATATATGATTTGATTATACTACATGTATAAGCTACATAAAATATATAGATAATATGGTGCTGTCACCTCTTGCTATGGCCTATCTTGGTGTTGGCCTTTGATGATGAAGGTGCACAGTTATGAGATCAAATATGGCGAATACATAGGATAATTCCTTCTAAAATTATAAATCAGAAAAAAATGAAGAGTTTCCGGAATCTCACTTTATCTGTAATGGCACTTGTCCTTTATTCCAAATTTTGATTGAAAGCTTCTCAAAATATAGGATGGTTATTTTCGGGCATTATAGATCTTCATTAAGGGAATTTTTTATCCAGCACTATGTTGTAGCTTTTATTGCTTAAAGTAAAGGTCGACCATATTGGATATATAGGCTTAAAAGAACTGTCCTCATTTGAGGTTTGACGATATGATGATGACAGTTTAAAAAAGGGTAAAACACCGCTCAAGAAAAGTATTATAGCAGAAATAAAAGGAGTAGAGGGCAAAATTAATTGAAGAGATTATTTCATCACAGTTATCAGATCTATAAGAAGATAAGGAGAATGGATCCTTAATCAGAAGCCAAAAGAAGTTAGAACACAGATACAAATACTATAGGTCTTCTGCATTATTTCAATTATAATGTTCCAGTTTAACATATATTTATATCTACTGCTCATCATGGCTCAATAATGATTCACCTATCTCTATTCTCAGTGATTCATCTCATATGAGATTATTGTGTTCATACTCTAAATAAGATCAAGTTAAACTGAACAACCTATCTGTTGGAGAGCTTCTCCATTCCTGTAACAATTGACATTGGTGTTATCAGCGTTCTTGCTATTCTACAGAATCCCTTTCACATTTGTGCTCTGTTCAGTTTCTTTAGACTAATTTCGCTGGAAATGTACCACGCCATGCTCTAATTTATTGTTTCGGTCAGCTGAATCATCATGTGGACTCCTGTCATGGTCAAGTTGCTCGTTTATACTAAAAGATGACTTGGCACCGTTGAGAAACATTCATTTGGCATCGCAATCATGTTTTGGTTTGTATTCCAACAGTTCATATTCACTGTCACCGATTTGATATGTTGAATGCGGTTGTCAAGTATTAGGTGAGGTGGAATTTATCATGCTTGTTGTCAATATGAGAAGGAATTTATCATGCTCACTGTCAATATGATTATTAGATGGCACAACTATTGATATATGAACTACCGAACAGTTTATTATGTCAGATGACTTGGCACCATTGAGAAACATTCATTTGGCATCGCGATCATGTTTTGGTTTGTAGTCCGACAGTTCATATTCACCGTCATTGATTTGACATGTTGAATGTGGTTGTCAAGTATTAGATGAGGTGGAATTTATCACGATTGTTGTCAATATGAGAAGAAATTTATTGTGCTCACTGCCAATATGATTATTAGATGGCACAACTATTGATATGTAACTACCAAACAGTTTATTATGTCAGATGTAGTGATCATTTTTGGGCTTCTTTCCATTTTGATCTTGCTGGGCAGTTTCATGCGGTTTTAGAGTTCTGTGTGTGCAGCGATCACAAAAGAAGGCAAGTGCAATTTTATCATGGTAGATGAAGAGCTATTCTATTGTCCGTTTTCTGTATTACAACATATATCTTTTATAATGATTCAAGTGAAGAGAAAATAAACATTGTCAACAAGACATGACTTTTATGAAGCCCGTCTGAAGAATTATGATATCTGTTGTTTGTTGATTCATTATTGATAGTATATGTATGATACTTAAAGCCTTGTATGTTATGTTTGCTCATAAGGAACACGTGTGTTTAAACTCTAATTAGGGGGTATTGCTTGATTATTAAGAGTAAACAATCACTGGTAATTTATTCCTGTTTAAGCTTGAAAACTCTGTATTTGTTTGAAAGGATCCTCTTTTTCTGTTGCTGTTTTTTTCCCTCGAGTAGGAGGGGTTTCCCAGGGTACCTCTTATGTTCTGTGTTTTATGATTATCTGTTATTTGTTGTTCGTTATTCTGGTTAAAAAATTTAAATCAACAATACATAGGATAGTTCCTTCTAAAATTATTGATGGAATTTTGAATTATCTGAAAGGGTACTTGTACTTTATTCCAAATTTTAATTGAAAGTTTCTCAAAATATAGGATGGTTATTTTCGGCATTATAGATCTTAAATAAGGGAAATTGTTTCCAACACCAACTATGTTGTAGCTTTTATTGCTTACAGTAAAGGTCGACCATATCGGATATATAGGCTTAAAAAGAACCATCCTCATTTGAGGTTAGACGATATGCTGCAAGGACAGTGCTACAAGCATCATATGATGATGACAGTTTAAAAAAGGTAAAACAATGTTCAAGAAAAATATTACAGCAGAAACAAATGGAGTAGAGGGCAAAATTAATTAAAGAGATTGTTTCATTACAGTTATCAGATCTATAAGAAGGTAAGGAGAACGGATCCTTAATCGGAAAGCCAATAAAACACAGAAACAAATACTAGGAAGGAAGATTGATTCACATATTTAATGACCTGTGTGTTCAAAGGTGGTGGCTAGTATAGTTTTAAACAATGTCAAGGTTCACAAGCTCTGAGAACATATAGCAAACATATACCTTCGATCTTGTAAAAGATAGTGTACATCCCAGATATGAAATAAGGGACAACATATATATCAAAGGCAAAGTTCGCCAAGCGCATACAAAATCTTATACCAAAGGGCAAATTCAAGAGCATTAAATAAATAGACAGCCACCATGCAAATTTCAGGTATGTTAGCATTCAGAAGCATTTTGAATCCGCACCTCCACATCTTCGAAAGTCCAGCGATTGAATAGCTTAACATCGGGCTGTGTTAAGGTCGCCTCCATAGCTGCTGCTCCGCCTCTCTCTCCCTCCGCTCCAACAAGATCAAGAGAATCAAGAACTTAAACCCTAGCCCCCGTCCGTCCCCGGTTTATAATACATGGACACGATTTTTATGAATTTTTTTTTTTAAATAAGAGTTAAAGTAATTCTATAATTATTTTGTAAGCATTTAAATAGTGTTTGAGCTCTCTTTTTTTAATATAAAAAATATATTAATATCATTATTTTCCTTTCTATCAACTCTATCAAATTATATGACTTAAAATAACTAGTAGTTATGTGTCTGTGAGCAAGCAACTAGTCGACAGATTAAAGTTCAAGTACTAACTAACAGTCTAACAAGGAGGGTTATAAAGACCGATAAGAAGTTTAAGTATTATGGTCGTCTCACAAGAAGGGTGGGGAAAAGGTGAGGCAAGGTTGTGTTTGAAAAGGGGAGATAATGAAAGCTTTGTAATCAATGAATGTAGAATATTGTTGATTAAACTCCTTAAATTGAGGGAAAGTTCAAGTATTGACTGACTCAATATGACAATAAGGGTTATAAAGATGATGTAATCACATTAACACATATGTATGGAGGATGAAAAGTAATCATATATCAAGAAATTTACAAAGATCTTTACTAAATATCTTTGTCAATATAGCTAAGGTTCAATTTTTTACGTATAGCCTGACATCAAGGATAATAATTAGGGTATTCTTGGTGTAGCATCCCACATGTCCACCAGATGCATTTCAAGTATGTTTACTCAATTTTAAAATATTTGTATTTTAGTAAGAATTTTTAAGTTGAGGAGGTTAATTTAAAAGTCAAAGACAAAAATAATATTTATTATTAGATGTGTCAAATTGTGTTGCGGAGTCAAAGAAGTGAAAATGAAGGATGGGGTAATGTTAAGTACTTTCTATAACATTTGGAATCTAACATTTGTTAGAAAGGCATAAAATGAAGGGTAGGATATGTTTTTCTACATGTGTACTCAACAACTTCAATAGCATTGGTAAGTGGTTTGTGTTGCAAAGCAATATTTATTTGTTTCAATTGAAAATGTAAAGCAAAGTATAGAAACATAAATTGTAAGCATTTAGGGTATGATAATCTTTATGGTTTGGAATGCATAGACAATGAAATAGGTGATACAATATTGAATTATAAGAATTTGAGTTAATTTTGGGGTATGGAAGAACATCCTAAGAAATGGAATATCATAAAAAAATGGGTAGAGTGGATTAATTGAAGCGGTGAGTTCCTAGTAGTTGTACGATTATGGAGTTGTGTTGGTACAATCAAAAGTCATGATGGTCAATTTAAATAATTCTACACTAAGAAAATATTGAGAACTTATTTTATCTCTCTAAGAGGGCTCAATACACCCAATAGAATTTCATATCATCACAATGCAAGTTAAACAACAAAAAGAGAATGTACATGAATATAATTGTCATACAATGTTTTCATTCCTAAAACACGGAGCAATGCAAAAAAATATATTGGTAATAAAATAATTTTTATTGATATTAAAAAAAGAGATTACATGAGTAGATTGTCACTTAGGCAATATCGAGTCTAGATCAACCCCATTAAAACACCATGATACCAACTGGATCCATCTACAGACTCAAGACATTACATCAACATCACAAACCTTACTAGACAAAATGTGATAATGACATGACAAAAAAATAGAAAATGATCATCCACAACCCAAACAGGAACCGGCACATGCATTCATTTGAACCATCTTGTCAAGAAAAATTGGGGAAAGCTTCACCCATTGAAGGCTTTGACTTCCTTCCACAACCCCTAGATTGAGTAGAAGTCTTTGTCTATTTGTCCAGTAGTAATACATCAACCCCAAAGGGCTCAAGAAATTGTTCAATAAGGTCACTACCACAATCCATGCCCAACCCACATGCCATATTGGATGGAATTTGACAGTGCACTAGAAGGTGATTGGAATCATCTAAATGGATATTTGATTTTACCATAGTCACCTTCCTCTTGCGGAAACTTGGCTTTGCCCAAAGGGCTTATGGTGCAGGAGCACCTAGCCATAATATAATTGCAAGAGATCATAATGGATATTTTAATGATTTATGTTCATTCTTATATGTAGAAATTTCATTTTATGTAATGGAATCCAATTGAAAAGTTTAGTTGTAACAAAAATGTAATGTTGTCAACATTGTCATAGTTAAGGTCCCAATTGGTTTAATATGTCAAAAGTTGTAAAATGACCCTTGAAAGGATAATAACCATGTAAAATGTTATTAAATGGTCATTTGATATGTCTTTAATGTTTATGCAAATTCATGGCATCACATTTGTCAAAAGTATCAAAATTTGTCAAGAAGGTGAAGAGTTGCAAAAAATGCAACAATGTAAAATTGCATTAAAGTTGCAAAAGGAAGTCCAAAGGTCATGGGTAATATTTGTAAGGTCTAAAGTGACCAATAAAATATAAAATGCATTGTAAGGTCGAACCAAGAAAGAAAGAAAAGGAAGGAAAGGAAGGGAAAACAAGTGAATATTTAAGTTCTTTTGGAGCACTTTATACTTGTTATTTGATTGGCTTTCTAGTTCTCTTATTGTTTTCAGGCTTTGTACGTCCATGTATAGCCTGAAAATGATGTATTATTGATATGGTATAGTAGGAAAATTAATAATCCTTCCATTTTTTTTGTTTGAGTTTATTTCATGCAGATTTGAGAAAGTTATGAGCATTCTATGGATGACAGTTTCTTTAGATTTTCATATTACACTCATATTGAAGTAATGTGTATGACTATTTACTTGATGTTTTAAGGGACTAGACTTATATTTATGGAAAGAGGGATGAATTATCTTTCTAATGCAATTGATTTGGTACATTATTGTTAAGTTTTGTGAAAGTTATGACAGTTTTAGTGAAAGTCGGTGTTTAACCCTCTTCAAAGGAGTCGTATAAAATGTGTCTCAATGTAAAGATCATAACATTTGATTCTACCGTTGGATGTTTTTGATTTTTTGATATGTTGTTGGGGACCAAATTTCTCCTAATTTGGACATTTAGATGGAAGAAATAATATTTGGTTCAAAAGTTATGAATACCTGTATGCAAGTCTATCTAGAATGGTAGAATTGAAGACTATGTTTGCAAGATTGTTTTGTTATTTGATAATGGTGATTTGATGGATGATTGTATTGAGAAAAATGTATTGATTCCTTTATAATATTGAATAAATTGTATTTATGAAGGAACCCCATGACTTATTTTGGGGTTCTTGAAGGGTTATGAAGATGCTCTGCATCATTATTGGTATCAGAGCTTAGCAAAAAATTTGGGTTGAGTAGTGGTTATTTGATTTTTGTTAGTGAAGTTTGTGGTTGTAGGTGCATTTTCACTCCCTGCAAATGGGTGAACATGGATGTCTTCCAAGAGGGTCATAGGAGATGGTCCAAGGGCCTAAGAAGGAGGCTCATTTGGTTGCCAAAAGACCTAGGGAGAGAGGCAAGATAGGACTCCTAGGTGAGGCAAGTTGTTTGTGTGTGATGCAACATGGAGGAGTGAACTTATGATAGCTATAGAGCCTTGAAGGTAGTCACTTAAACTCAATTGATGAGAATCACTATTTTTGGATAGAAAGAACATCAAAGACATCAAAGCTAGATGGAGACAAAGAGGCAAACTTTATTTTGCAGGTTATCACCACCACATTTCCATGGGACATGGAAATTTTTCAAGCTCGGGAGTATGGTGCAGGAGCACCTAGCCATAATATAATTACAAGAGATCATAGTGGATATTTTAATGATTTGTGTTCATTATTATTTATTTCAATGCCATTCTATGTAATAGAATCCAATTGAAAAGAAAAGTTGTAAAAAAAATGTAATGTTGTCCACATTGTCATAGTTAAGGTCCCAATTGGTTTAATATGTCAAAAGTTGTAAAAGATCCTTGAAAGGATAATAACCATGTAAAAGGTTATTAAATGGTAATTTTTATATGTCTTTATTGTTTATTCAAAGTCATGGCATCACATTTTTTAAAAGTCTCAAAAGTTATCAAGAAGTTGAAGAGTTGCAAAAAATGCAACAATGTAAAACTGCATTAAAGTTGTAAAAGGAAGTCCAAATGTCATGGGTGGTATTTTTAAGGTCTAAACTGACCAATAAACTATAAAATATTGTAAGGTTTAACTAAGAAAGGAAAGGAAGGAAAAACAAGTGAATATTTAAGTTCTTTTGGAGCACTTTATACTTGTTATTTGGATTGGCTTTCTAGTTCTCTTGTTATTTTTTGGCTTTGTACATCCATGTACAAATTGTAAATGATGTATTATTGATATGGTATATTAGGAAAATTAATAATCCTTCCACTTATTTTGGTTTGATTTTATTTCATGCAAATTCGAGAAAGTTATGAGCATTCCATAGATGACAGTTTTTCAGATTTTCAAATTATAGTCATCTTTAAGCAATGTGTATGACTATTTACTTGATGTTTTAAGGGATTAACCTTATATTTATGGAAAGGGATATGAATTATCTCTCTAATGAAATTGGTTTGGTACATTCTTGTTAATTTTTGTGAAAGTTATGACAATTTTAGTGAAAGTTGGTTTTTAACCCTCTTCAATAGAGTCATAGAAAATGGGTCTCAGTGTAAAGACCATAATATTTGATTCTACCATTGTATGTTTCTTATTTTTGGATATATTTTTTAACCAAATTGCACCTAATATGGATGGTTGGATGGAAAAAATAATGTTTGGTTCAAAAGTTATGAATATTTGTATGCAGGTCTATCTAGAATGGCAGAATTGAAGAGTATGTTTTCAAGATTGTTTTGTTATTTGATAATAGTGATTTGATGGATGATTGTATTGAGTAAAATGTATTGATGCCTCTATAATATTGAATAAATTGTATTTATGAAGGAAACCCATGACTAATTGTGGGGTTCTTGAAGGGTTATGAAGATGCTCTACATCATTATTGGTATAAGAGCTCAACAAAAGATCTGGGCTAAGGAGTAGTTATTTGATTTTTGTTATCGAAGTTTGTGGTTGTAGGTCCATGTTCACTCGCTCAAAATGGGTGGACATGGATTTCTACCAAGAGGGCCATAGGATATGGTCCAAGGGCCTAAGAAGGAGGTTCATTTGTTTGCCAAAAGACCTAGGGAGAGAGGCAAGAGAGGACTCCTAGGTGAGGCAAGTTGTTTGTGTGCGATACAACATGGAGGAGTGAACTTTTGATAGCTATAGCACCTTGAAGGAAGCCACTTAAATTCCATTTATGAGAATCAAAATTCTTGGATAGAAAGAACAAAAAATACATCAAAGCTAGATGGAGGTAAAGAGGCAAAATTTATTTTGCAGGTTATCACCACCACATTTCCATGGGACATGGAAATTTTTCAAGCTCGGGAGTATGGTGCAGGAGTACCTAGCCATAATATAACTACAAGAGATAATAATGGATATTTTAATTGTTTATGTTCATTCTTATATATTGAAATATCATTCTATGTAATGGAATCCAATTGAAAAGAAAAGTTGTAACAAAAATGTAAAGTTGTCAACATTGTCATAGTTAAGGTCCCAATTGGTTTAATATGTCAAAAGTTGTAAAATGACTCTTGAAAGGATAATACCTACGTAAAATATTATTAAATGATAATTTTGATGTCTTTAATGTTTATGCAAAGTCATGGCGTCACATTTGTCAAAAGTCTCAAAAGTTGTCAAGAAGGTGAAGAGTTGCAAAAAATGCAATGATGTAAAATTGCATTAAAGTTGTAAAAGGAAGTCCAAAGGTCATGGGTGGTATTTGTAAGGTCTAAACTGACCAAGAAAATATAAAATACACTAAAAGGTCAAACCAAGCAAGAAATAAAAGGAAGGAAGCGAAGGGAAAACAAGCAAACAATTAAGTTCTTTTGGAGCACTTCATACTTGTTATTTTGGTTGGTTTTCTAGTTCTCTTATTGTTTTTAGACTTGGTATGTCCATGTATAGCTTGGAAACAATGTTTTTTTTTTTTTGATCAGTAAGAGGCTAAAGCCAAGATTCATTATTATTATTATTTATTAAGTTTGTGTAGAGTCAAACCCAAGACCTCTCCGATAAGAGGCTCACAATTTACCGTTGTGTTCTAGGCTCTTGCCTAGGAAACAATGTATTATTGATATGGTATAGTAGGAAAATTAATAATCCTTTCATTTCTTTTGGTTTGAGTTTCTTTCATAGACTTAATTTATGAGCATTCTATGGATGACGATTTTTTCAGATTTTCATATTATAGTCATATTGAAGCAGTGTATACGATCGTTGACTTGATGTTTTAAGGGATGAGCCTTATATTTATGGAAAGAGGGATGGATTATATTTCTAATTCAATTGTTTTGGTAATTTTTTTTTAATTTTGTAAAATTTGTGACAGTTTTAGTGAAAGTTGGTGTTTAACTATCTTCAACGGAGTCATAGAAAATGGGCCTCGATGTAACATAGCATTTGATTCTATTGTTGGATGTTTATAATTTTTGGATTTGTTGTTGGGGACCAAATTGTTCCTATTTTGGATGGTTGGATGGAATAAATAATATTTAGTTCAAAAGTTATGAATATTTGTATGTAGGTCTATCTAGAATGGCAAAATTGAAGACTATGTTTTCAAGATTTTTTATTTGATAGTGGTGATTTGATGGATGATTGTATTGAGAAAATTTTATTGATAGCTATATGATATTGAATAAATTACATTTATGATGGAACCCCATGACTGATTTTGGGGTTCTTGAAGGGTTATGAAGATGTTTTGCATTAGCTTGAGCATGTGCCAATGAGCGAAGAAAATATATGAGCCACCAACAACCAATTCACGCCACCAGCAAATGGACTTTTGGTGGGTTGGTAGAAGACCAAATCAAGATAGATTTTAGTTCATATGGGCCACCAGCAATCATGTGCTAGGGGTAGTTTCCCACGTATAACCCTATCCCAATCTTGGCTCTCTGTATAATATATTTGAAGCCCACTCCCCATTTAGAGACCAAACAATCCCTTGCAACCATATGTACTTCCATCTCGGATTTAGCCACCATTAATCCCAAATCCATGAACAATGATGAAATGTCCAAGTTTGACTGAGGGCTCAGTTCATTGTTCAGATATTCCTCACTAGAGATGAGCTTGAGTGCCTCCCAAAACAAATCTCCATCTAGCTTGAAAATGTTTCACAACCTTTTAATAGTAATGGTACCTTTGAAGGCCAGAATTTGGCTAGTCATTTTTAGAGAAAAGTTTCCCTCCATTAGTTCACCAATAGCTCTACACTCAAGAGTCTAAAACTCGTGGTTTCTCAATGATGCAAGAGCATCTTGGGGTAGTTGGAAATCTTGTATGTTGGGGTAGTTTTGACCTTATAGTTGGTGGACTCAGTTGAAAGGAATTGATGCTCAATCACTACTAGGGTAGTTCTTGGTTATGGTTTCACTCGAGGAACTCTGTGACTGAAGGAACTCAATGATACTTGTTTGGAGTTCTTCTCGGTGGAACTCGTGCTCGATGATCTTGTGTAGCTTGATGGATGTTCAGTTGGGTTGAGACTATGCTTGGTGGGTGTTCTAGTGTTATTGTACCAAGTGGCTCAGTAGCTAATAGAGATGCTTGGTTGTTGTTATTGTTGCTCGGTGGTTTGGTTTTCCAAGGAGTGTAGTCTTGTTGGATTTGGTTGGTTGACCTATGCATTTGATTTGTGTTGTGTTTGATCATGGTGCGGATTGATTGTGGGATGTGAGAGGACCTATTTAGGGTATTAGTTCTTTTTCCTATGTGCATTTAATTTTTGTTGTAATCCAACTAAGATATATTGTGTTTATTCAGATTTTAGATGATTTTATTTGCAATTGGTCAACTTGTGGTAATGTATGTATAAAAAGGAGGGGTTGGTAGTATTATAGGGAGAGTTATGAGTAGTATTAGAGATTTAGGAAGGAATTTGGAGTTGAGAATTTGAGAGCAGAGCTAGTAGCTAAGTGTGGCTTAGGAAACAAGGAGATTGATTGGTGGCTTTCAACCACAAGTTTAGATCTTTCTTGGTGTTTCTACCAGATTATTATGTAGATGCAAATCAAGGCTAGCTAGGGTTGGGTTGGATCTTGTGAGATCTTGCATAATTATTATTGTAATTGATTTATATTTGGTCATAACCAAGAAGGCCTTATAGCTTGACACATTGCATGTAATCACTTATTGATGAATAAAGAAGTTAGTTTTGCTATTAGATCTTGTTGGTATCAGACAAAAGGTTTGATTTGGTTGGTGATTATTGGAGCAAGGTTATAGAGATTCTATGCAATTTTTATTATAAATGTGTTCCTAGACTTGTGAAAACCTTTGTTGTTGTTCGTGCGAGGAGGAAAATTATGATCTAACTTTCAAACAACTCAGTTTGTCACAAGGTGCTTGGGTAAGATTATTTGTAGAGGGCTTTTGAAGATCTTGGGAGATGCTTCCTAGAAGATTGGACCCTAGGGCAATTGTAGATCTCTATGAAGTGGTGGAAACTAAAATTTAAGAGAAGGTTATATCAAATTTTAGATTTGAGATGGAGTTAATGAAGAATGATATGGTCATTGAGACCATGAGAGCTATATCTAGTGTATCAAGGAATATGGGTACGAAATATGGTTATGAAGAAGTCGCAGAAGATTTTGAGACTACCAAATCTAGTGGAGAAGACAAAATTGATTAGGTGGAGAGATATGTGGAAGACAAAACTAGTCAACTAGATAGATTAGAAGCTCACTTGAACTGAAGTATAAGATGGGTGTTTCTAATTTCTTAGGTAATTTGGATCTTGAAGATATGATTAATTGGATTGGTGAGTTGGAAGACTAATTTAAGTTAGATGATATTGGAGATCTTCTAAGAGTGAGGTTGGCACAAACCAAGTTGAAAGGACATGTTTCTTTATGGTGGAAAGAACTCCATCGAGGTAGAGAAGAGGAAGGTGAAATGAAAATCTCTAATTGAAGATTGATGGTGAAAAAATTGAAGGCTAAGTTCACTCATGTTGATTATTAACTTGAGTTGTTTTTAGAATCTAAATCAGAAGGATAATTTTTGTGAAGGATTAAGCCAAGGATTTTTACAAGTTGACTATGATCTAGACATAGAGAACTTTCTAAATAAAGGTGGCTAGGTATATTAGTGGTTTGAGATTCAATATTTAGGACGAGATTGGCATGTTGAATATTGATTTAGATGAGGATGTTTATTAGTATTCTCTGAAGGTAAAAGATAAGTTGAAGAGGAGACATTGAGGTAATTCTTGAGGGAAGGAAAAGTAGAAAAACTCGGCGAAGGATAAACCAATTATTGAGGATGAACTTAAACTTGTTGAATTGAGGAGAATAACAGTTAGAGGTGGATTTAAGGGTACTTTCTACAAATATTTTGAAGAAGGACATAGGTCATTTGGATGTCTCAATGTTGATAGGAAGGTTTGTGCTAGAAGAGTTGTTGTGGTGAATGAGACTAAGGTGGAAGATAACTTGTTGGTTTGGCAAGTATTATTTGGTAAGGTGTAGGAAATGTTGTCAAAGGAGGAATTTTTTCAAGACTTGATGTAAGTTTGAAGGTAATGTTGGAATGTGGTTGTGCATGGCAGTAGCATTGATAACCTAGTTGCTAAGGAGATGGTTCAGAAACTTGGGTTGAAGAGGGTAATGCATCCTTGTCCTTATAGGATCAATTGGTTGAAAGATGAACATGCTTTAGAAGTGAGGGAGCAATGATTTGTTAATTTTTGGATTGGGTCGTAAGTGGATAAGGTGTTGTGTGATATTATGGACATAGGTAGTTGTCACATATTACTTGGTAGACCTTGGTAGTATGATTGCAATGCAGTGCATGATTGTGTCAAGAATGTTTTTAGTGTTGAGAAGAGTGGTAGGAAGTTTAAGTGAAAAAGTTGAAGACTTTGAGGACACGTTCTGTGAAGAACTGGTTTGGGGTTTATGTGTTGAATCTCAAAAGATATTATTCTAGTAATTAAGAACATATTTTTGTACCTAGGGTGTCTGATGTAGGACAATCTTGGGGTAGTTATAAACCTGCATGTATGTTGGGGTGGTCTTGACCTTGGAGTTGGTGGACTCGATTGAGAAAGGAGGTGATGCTCAATCAGTATTGGGGTGGTTCTTGGTTATGATTTCAACTAAGGAACTCAATTATTGAAGGAACTCAGCGATGCTTGGTTGGAGTTCTACTCTATATAACTTGTGCTTGGTGATCTTTGTGCAACATGGTGGATGTTCAGTTTAGTTGACACTATACTCGATGGGTGTTCTAATGTTCTTGCACAGAGTGGCTCTACGACTAACATAGATGCTTGGTTGTTGTTGTTGCTTCTTGGTGGTTTGGTTCACTAAGGAGTGTAGTCTTATTAGATCTAGTTGGTTGACCTATGCATTTAATTTGTGTTGTGTGTGATTGTGATATGGATTGATCGTGGGATGTGTGAGGGCCAATTTAGGGTCTTGGATCTTTCTCTTATGTGCTTTCAATATTTTTTGTAAGTTGACTAAGGAATATTATGTTTATTTGGGTTCTAGATGATTCTATTTGCAACAAGTCAATTTGTGGTCATGCAAGTATTAGAGGAGGGGTTGGGTAGGGTTGTAGGGAGAGCGAGGAGTAGTAATAGAGATTCCGGAAGGAATCTGGAGTTGCAAATTTGAGAGCAAATTTAGTAGCTAAGTGTGGCTTAGGAAATAAGGAGATTTCTTGGTTTCTTGCAAGCACAAGTTTGGATCTTTCTTGGTGTTGCTACCATATTGTTGTGCAAATGCAGTTTTGGGCTAGCTATTATTGGGTTGGATCTTGTGAGATCTTGAAAAATTGTTACTATAGACATCTAAATCTGATTAAACCATTAGTTAATATTATTTAGTAATATTCTAGGACATTATTGATTAAATATTTTATATTTAATTAATTAATCATCATTCCCTAGTTTATTTATTTATTTATTTTAACTATAGTCCAATTGATAAAATCAAATGATAACCCAAAATCAATTTATCAATTAAATCCCCATTCCTCTACTAAATAAAATAAATGCAAAAATATATTTAATTTGATCTCACATCCCCCATCTATTAAATAAATCATTCAATAAATCTTCCCAAATCTCTAAACCATCTCTAAACCCTATCACTACCCTAATCCAACCCATTCACCCATACTAACCCTGTTTAGCCAACTAATTAATTCCCCCATTAATGCCATCCACTTGCACCCCTATAATATGCCACTTGCATCCTTAATCCCCTCCTAAACCTAAGCCTAAATTTATCCTAATCATTTGCAAAACTTTAAACACCACTTAGGACTTTCTAACCCAAACTAAAGTCTCCCCTCATGTCACATCCCTCACATCCTCAACCAAATGCCATAAATACCCCATAAATGTCTTTTAAAAGCCCACACCCCTCATAACTCCACCATTTCCCCTTAGATTTCCCAAAATGGTCATATTCCCTTAAAGTCTTCCATCCCCTCACACTCATCCTACTTGTGACAATTGTCACTTACTGATTGGCTACAAACAAGCACAGTCCATGTGCTTCCCTTTTAGGACATCCTAGCTCTTCCTCACCAAACCACTCATCTCACATCCTAACTCTCCATCTCACTACCCCTTGGCCTATAAATAAAACCCTCTCCCCTCACAATTCATATCATCTCTTAATGAAAACTTATAATGTCATATTGTCCACTATAGCACAACCATTTTACACCCTTACCATGTTAAAATCCATCTGCATACCTATCGCTAAATCCTTCATCCATCTCCATGCTTGATCACCTACCATTTGAAGCTTGAGTACGCCATAAGCACACATCCCCCATCATTTGACATATCAAAGTCATCACATGACACACTTGAGGAGATTACCATTTTTGGTTTGCCTTCCTCCATGGTGTTTTGCCTTCGTCTTATCATAAGTATTGCTTCAATTTAGTTTGTGAATGTTAAATTAACTCTTAATGTTTGTAGCATACTAGATTTTTAGCATTACATTTTTGCATGCCTGGTGGGACCTTGCATTTCGGGTCATTTTGATCATGTTTTGCACTTATTTCATTAACTAACCAAACTGACATATTGTGTTTCTTATTCAGTGTGTTAGCTTTTTGACAAGTTTTTGTAGGTGCAAAACTCTCGATGCAGCAAGCGCATTTATAGCCATATCATTTTTTTCCGATTAAATCAACTTCAACACATAACTTTTTCATGAACCTATGGCAATGAGTTCGTGACTAACAAACCTATGGGATTGCAAACCCATGAGGGTGGGAACACATTCCATATGACCTCTTACCTCCACGTACTAGTAAAACCCTCCATATCACTTTTGTTGATCAACCTTCCTATGAGAACATGAGTTTTTACAAGCGGATTTGTTGGAAAAACCTGTGAAAATGCTTGACCAAAATAGCTAGCCCTAGAAAACCTGATTATAACCTTCATCATCAAACCAGCCGATACACTTGATAGTGGGAACATTTTTCACAAACCTATGGGATAACTTTTCTCATGGGATTTCTCTTTGAGTATTCCTCTTGTGGCTTGCTTTTTCCTTATTTTTCACTAGTCCCTGCACCACAATCCATCATTGTTTGACTACATTCTTGCACTACAAGATTGTAGGTTGACATCCACAGGTTCGCTTATCTAATTAACCAGTTTGATTCTTTGACTTGTGCTCATAGGGGGTATCTTGCAGGTGTCTTTCTGAAATTTTAACACTCAAGTTTTATAGGGTTATTTAATGTAGTTGGCAAAAATCAAATCTTTAATGCTTAAGGGTAAATTTTTGTATGTCTTAATGGAATGGATGTTGAACAATTAATTATGCCTTTCATTGGAATGGATGCTTAAGTAACTAGCAAACAAATCTTGAATGCCAAGCACTAAGAAAAGAACAAATGTGATAAACACTTAGTTTCAAAGTGCAAACAAACATTATGTGTAAACACTTCAACTTTTGGGTTTAAAATGAACAAAACTCAATCTTGAATGCACTAAGGCTAATCTATTCTTATTCCTATCTCTTTCAATGCTTTCACTCGCTCAATTTCCTTTTGTTGATGTTATTTCTTATGTTGACCATCATTGTAAGTTGGAAACAAATAATGTATGTTAATCATGTGTGTTTTTAAAGTAGCTATTAGGATACACTAAGCTTCCAAATTGGAATGAATCAAGTGCCTTTTATGTCTTGAGATTGTGCCTTTTAGCACATCTCTGTCTTCTCTACTTTTGCAAATTAGGACCATTATATACATGACACATGTACCAAAGTTGTTAGCAAGATCATTTGCAACAACCTAGGAGTGCTTCTAGTGAGTTCATCCACCTTTGGGAAGCATGTCCCATTTGTTGAGAAGCTCAAACCAATAAATAATATGGCCGATATATAAATGAGGGGAAGGGTAAACTTTCTCACTCCATTAGGAAAGTTCAGGCGGTATGTTTTTGGGGGTAACCTAAGGCAGGAAAACTTTCCCATGATTTTAGCATGTCCAAAATAGATGCTTAAGTGGATCACATACGTAACAACTAATTCTTTGATTCCACAGACCTAATTACGAGCCAATTTAGTAGGTACCCTTTTATCCTTGGTATATTACTCATGGTGCAAGAGAATATAAGGCTTCTCTAAAGTTACCTAACATATGTGTTTTCCTTGGTAGAGGCATATGGCTACTTGGGTTTTGTCTCCAAGAGTCATTCTTCCCACAGAAGGGGGGTTTCTATTTGTCATACCTTGAAGGATCTCTAACATGTAATTTTATCGATCAATTGTTGTATCGACTCACCTTTTTGATTAGAGGGAAATATCACACTAGATCTAGAAAACATCAAGATGGACTCCTCTAGGTACGCCTAATGAGTAATACATTGAAACCAAAGTGACCTTAGGGATAAAAAGTGTGTTTGAATTATTTTATTTGGGGAAAAGACCCATGGAAAACATTTGTTGAACATACACATTCTTATGGTTACTATCAAATCCTTTTGCTAAAAAAGATCATCTGTTTATCTCTCTCAAAGTTGCTTTGTCCTTTGAAGGATTATTTTCTCATAGTACGATGTATCCAAAAGAGTCTCATCCATTTTGTTTCAAAACAATTGTTAGTAAGTCTATTTGCAACAACTCCATTCTAGTTAATTTTATTTCACCCTTTTCATAAGTGAACGATTCTTGTTGTCTCAAAAATAGTTGTTAGCAAGTATATTTGCAACAAACTTTTAGGCCAATCATTTTTTACTTAACCCATTTTAAAACAAACATCATTATGCTGCCTTTTGGTCAAAAATCCCTTTGAATACACTAAAAAAAAAATCCATCTTCAAACCAAATTTACCCTTACTATCTCAAAAGGATTGATATGTTAATCTCAGATTGCTTTTGACATATGGGTGACAATATACTTAAGTCATTTACTTTGTTCATGTTGAACAAGTAATACATGTTGAGCATAAGTTGTTAGATAATATATGCCGAATGATAGGTATCAGGTCCATGTCGAGTGAACAGTAAGTGTCGAGTCACTCAGATGTCGAGCAGGTAGTAAGTGCCAAGTAGATAGTGCATGCCAAGTCATTCAAATGTCGAATGACAACATTGAAGTTGTAGTTGATGCCGAGCATCAGGACTTTAAGTGTCGAGTTACATAGTTTTGACATAGTTGTTTGTAATGACACAAACTTCTATGTAAACCATTTTTGGGCTGACTTAAGGATTGATTTATGATCTTTGTTGATAAGGATGAATCTTAATTGTGAATCCCTATGCATTACATGCATCGAATCATAAAAGGAAAGGTTTAAGTGAGAATATGGGTGAATCACTATTGTTGATTCATACCTAACTGTAAGTCATTTAGGTCTTCTTAAGGAAGAAAAACCCTAAACTTTCTAAGGTGAAGGAGAATTGAAGTGAGTTATTGGAAAAATATGACATACTATCTACCCATAGGTTAACAGTTCTATCTGGACTTAATCATAAGTTCAACTAAACATAAGTTCACAAATGTATTGGCAATATTAAAACAAAGTATTTAAAATCATCATAAAATAGAGGCAATAATTAGCCTCATCATTTGCCCCGTAGTAATTTTGATGCTTGTCCTCAAGCATTGCATCTTCTAGTCATTAATAAAAAATCTCCAACTCTAGTCCTCCCTTTCATGTTACTTTTGAAGGTGTAGTAGAATCCTCATGTTCTCTCCCAGACTTCCCTTCTATGGTCCTCCTGCAACCTATCAAGTTGTTCAGAATTGATATCATACAGGGGCCACATGAGCAATGGTGGTTGCATTGTTAGTGGGCACCATAGTTCTAGTCTAATCTGCCTTACCAACTATACATATTTCGAAGCTCGGTGAAGGGCTTCCTGTAAGTTGATAGGACTATGTGGCTTTGATCTTATGAGTCCCTCAGGTAGTCTCCCCCATCTACTTTTAACACCAACCATGGCTCTTTGAAAGGTAAAGTAAGGTAGGTTATCATATTTCACATATACCTTTGTTCTAGCCTCAAAGATTCATTTTCTTATCTCCTTGTGCTTATCCCCATAGGTCACTCTGAACCAATCCCTAAGGATTTCTTCTGGTTTATTACTCTTGGCTCTTAATGATAAGGGTTTTGTTCTTTCCTCATCTCTATAATTGTTCAATTGTCTATCATAATTAGCTTCATTATGCATCCAGGACATTAGGGCCCTCGGGTGTATATCCCCTATGTGAGGTAAAGGATTCCATTGTGTTTCTGTAGGGATAATGAAATTGTGCACATACAAATTATAGAGTAAATTTTGCTACCAGGATGGAAGAGTTTGGTATAAACCATAGAGTTCCTGAGCTAACTTGAATTCTGCATTTATGTCTTTGAGGGTTAGCATAAGCTAGAATAAAAGGAATTGTTCTCTTAAACAAATAACATAGATCCTAGGTGGTGGTCTGCAAGTAATTATTTGATCAACCAATTTGAGGGCATGATCCATCTTTTGTTTCTATTTTGCCAATTGCTCTCTCAAATTTTCAATTTCTTCACCTTGATATGTTATGACCTTCTTCATTTCCTTTTTCTCCTCTTTCCATAGGGTTGTTGTCACCACATGTTTATTATACAATTGGAAAAGAAGCATTTGCAGGGTAATTAGGCCACTTTCCTCCTCATAGTTATTTTTCTTCCTTTGTTCCCTCCATTATTGTTCTAAGAAATTTGTAAACAATGTTTTCTTGTAGGGAACGAGGTCATTTTTTGAACAAGTTAACTGATGCATTATTGGGCCTTTTTCATCTTTATGACCTAGAGTATCTTGTTGACCTGCTAGGGAATTATTTTGGCTTTCATTCACCTCAACCCTACATTCCTCATCATGGTTTTGACGAATGTTTAGAATTTTAGGTTGATTGGAAGAATCATCTGGGATAACTTGTACAGGGGATTCTTCATTAGATGGTTTGGGTGAAGTAGACTAAGTTTCTATTGACACTTTAGAAGTTTGTCCTTTCATTCTAGGGCTTCTTCACACAGGGGTCTCCTCAAGCACCATGACCTTCTTGCTACTACCTCTTTTCTGTGTCTCTACTGTAGGAGTGACTATTGTAGGACTTGACTTTGTTTTCTTTTTCTTTGAGACTATAGGGTTTTGTTTTTCTACTACCAGAGCTGAGGTTGCTTCTTTTAATTTCCATTTCCTCTTTGCTCTGGTAGAGGTAGGTACATTTCTCTTTTCAGTGGATAATAAATATCTAAAAAACTAGTGCAAAGAATAAATATCTAAACTATGAATGCAAATGATACAAAATCAAAATAGCAACACAGAGTTAGTCTCTAGGAGAGTAATGCAAATGCTAGAAGCAAAATAGTATTAAGAGGATGCAAAAAACAAGAGATACAAATACAAGCCAAGTAGCATGCTTATATAGGCTAGGAAGAGGGAGGAGGTGGCAACACCAACCAATGAGGAGCAATGATTTATTGGACTAAAGATAGCAAGTATCTTCCCAAGATAGCTAATGGATGCTCACATGTAGGAAGGTGACACCTCACAACCATTCACCTAATAAGACATGCTTTATTAACCTAAGTGAGATTATTAAAAGTGTAGGAAAAACCTAGCAAAATAGGAAAAATAAAAAACTACACTAACACCCCCCATAAGCAAAGCTTAGGTGGATGTAGAAATGGGTCCCGACAAGTCAAGCCTGATGAGGTACCCATGTACATAAGATTTCCAAAAGAGAGAGAAAAGAGACCCCCAAAAAAAAGTCAGGACTCCGAGTGAGAGGAAGAGGCCCCCCCCAAAAGATGAAGCATCCCGCACCCCCAACAAAGCTCATAAATGAAGGAACTTGCTCTCAATGAAGGGTTTGGTGAAGATATCATCAACTTGCTCGAAAGTCGGACAATAACGAAGGTCAATGACATGACCATGGATGAGCTCCTAGATGTAGTGCATGTGGACCTCTATGTGTTTGGTCTGCTAATGATGAACCGGATTTCGTGAGATCTGAATAGCACTCTGGTTGTCACAAAATATGATTGATGGTCGTCTAATCTGGATACCAAACTCAGTGAGAAGATGTTGAAGCCAAATGGCCTCAGTGGTGGCATTTAAAACCCCCCGATACTCAGCCTCAGTAGAAGATAGAACAATAGCAAATTGCTTTTTGCTCAACCAACAAATAAGACCTAACCCAAGTGAGAAGCTATACCCTGAAGTAGACTTGTGATCCTCAGAATCACCTGCCTAATCTGAATCTGTGTAGCCCACCAAATCAAGCTCAATATCTATTGTGTAGTGAATCCCACAACTATGAGAACCCTGAATGTAGTGAAGGATCCGCTTGACTACTTTCCAATGTAGCTCATGGGGCTCCTGCATGAATCGAGAGACCATGCCTACAACATAGGAGATGTCAGGTCTTGTATGAGTTAGATAAATGAGACTCCCAACAAGTTGGCAGTACAAAGTGCCATCAACAAGTGGAGAAGAACATTGAGCCTCAAGTTTGACTCCAAAAAGGAAGGGAGTCAGAGCAGGCTTACAGTCAGCCATATGAAACCTGGAGAGTAAATCTAGAGCATACTTGGACTGTGTGATGGTGATCCCAGATGGAGACTATAGGATCTCAATCCCGAAAAAGTAATGCAACAAGCCCAAGTCAGTCATCAAAAAATTGTCCTGAAGGGCCACTTTGATAACCTTAATGGTGGGTGAAGAACTTCCTATGATCAACAAGTCATCAACATACAAAACCAAAAAATAGAAGTGAATCACCCTGTTGCAAAATGTAGACATTAGGATTAGAATGGCACCGAGTGAACCCAACTGATAGAAGGAAGGAGTCCATCTTGGCATACCAGGCTCGAGGAGCCTATTTGAGGCCATAGAGAGACTTTTGAAGATGGCACACAAGTGAAGAATCCTGAAGGAAGCCTTGTGTCTGCTCCATGTAGATCTCCTCATGAAGGTCACCATGAAGAAAATCACTCTTCACATCCATCTGATGTACTTCCCAATGATTAGTTGTAGCAATGGCAAGAACAATTCGAATGGAATTCATTCGAGCAACTGGTGCAAAAGTCTCAGAGTAGTCAATCCCAAGAACCTAGGAGAATCCTTTGGCAACCAAGCGAGCCTTGTGTTTATCAACTGACCCATCTGCTGCAAATTTTGTTCGATAGATCCACTTACATCGAACAAGTTTTCTTCCTTTAGGAAGAGGGACAAGATCCCAAGTGTCGTTCCTCATCAAGGAACCATACTCTTCCTGCATAGCTATATCCTACTCAGGAATACCAGAAGCCTCATGAAAGGATTGTGTATCTGAGGCAGTAGCAATGAAGACATGTGGAGCGTCCTGGAATTGTGAACGAGTTCACCTGGTGTCTGATGGATCCCCAACCCAATCACCTGCAGAGTACAAGGTTTGTCTAGCCCAAAGTGGATAGGAAGATGGAGAATCTGGAGGGGAATCATTAATCTCTGAATGATGACTAGAAGAGGAAGGAGGTGAGTTCTCTGAATCACTTTTTGCATCAGAAGTAGAGGTAGAAGACTGTTCAGGTGAATCTGACTCATCAGAAGATCTGTCATGTATTCCAAGTGACTCTAATGTCAAGGTAGAAGGAGTTAGAGAAGTGATAGAAAGCGAGCTTGAAGATCCCTCCTCAAACTGAACACTCCTCTCAATGAATAACTCATGTGTAGTAGGGTGGAGCAATTGATAACCCTTCACACCATTAGGATAACCTACAAATATGCAAGGTTTGCTTTGCGGATCCAAGGCCTTACGTTTCTCTGTAGGAATATGGGCCCATGCAAGGGAGCCAAAAACTCAAAAGTTCTTAATTGATGGTATTCGACCACTCCAAGCTTCAAAAGGAGTAACTCCCTTCAAGGCTCGGTGAGGAACACGGTTCTGGATATAACAAGCACAGTTAATGGCTTCTGCCTAATACTATGGCACAGAGATCTAGAGTGAATCATACAGTTTGCCATTTCCTTCAAGGATCTATTCTTCTGTTCTGCAACACCATTTTGTTGAGGATTGTATGGAATTGAATGCTGTAAATCAATCCCCTCAGAAGTGCAAAATCTTTCAAACCAATGGTTGACAAAATCACCACCATTGTCTGTGTGCAAAACCTTGATGGCTTTCCCAGATTGCTTTTCTACAAAATTTTTGAAGTCTTGAAAATGATCAAATACCTCTGACTTCTATTTGAGAAAGTACACCCATGTATATCGAGAAAGGTCATCAATGAATGTGAGGACATATTGGGCCCTGCTGAAAGAAGGATGTTGAAATGGACCAACCAAATCACTGTGAACTAACTCTAGTATTTGCGAAGCTCTCCATGCCTTACTTTTGTCAAACTTTTCCTTAAGATGCTTACCAAGAATGCAACCTTGGCAAACACCTCCTGAGAATTGAATCAAAGGTGACCCTGTGACCATGCTCTACTGGTTAAGCCGATGCAAATAGCAGAAGTTAAGATGGCCAAACTGCTCATGCCATAATTTACTCACATCATTAGAGTGAGTGAGCAAAATAGATGGAGGATTAGGAACAAAGTGAGAAAATAGATAGAGTCGTGACTAATGATCTGCTCTCCCAATTGCAACTACAAAATCACTATGCAACTCATGTATCTCCACTAAATTAGGAGTGAACTCAACCCACTTGCCTGAACCTGTGTGAGTGATCTGGTATATTGATAGAAGATTGGTTGATAATGAAGGTACACAAAGAACATCATGGAATGTGCCATCCCCCACATCAACAAACCCTTTCCCACACACCTCAATAAGAGTTTCATCACCCATCAAAATAGAAGGCATAGTACAGGCTCCAAGGATGCAAGTTCTTCCTTAGATGAAGCCATGTGGTGCAAAGTACTTGAATCAAGAACCCAAGTGGATGGTGAGGAAGCAACTGCAACAAGAGCCTTTCCCTTTCCTTTCCCCTTGTTGTTTTCTTTTGCCTTGTTAGACTCTTCATTAGAACTTTGTTTGATAGACTTAGCAACACTAGTATTATTCTTCTCAAGAATATATGTCAAGTGATCAATTTGTTTCTTCAAACATTTATGTTCATCATGATCGGGTCTTTTACAATAGGCACATTTAACCTTTTCTTTCTTAGGCTTATCACCCTTAGAGGATGAGGTATCAATAGTTGCTTTTGAAGCAATTGGTATCTGATCCTTCTTTTCCTCACTATTATTTTGTTTCTCATCCTTACTATTGTTGTTACTACTTTGTCCTTTTTGTTCTTTTGTGCCTTGGTTGGCAGTTAAGGCATGTGACTTAGAGGACTTAAGAGTGCCCATTTGGATTAGCTTGTCCTGTTCTCGAGTGAGATTAACAGCAAAATCATCTAGAGATGGCATGGTGAATTGAGTAACAAGTGCACCCTTAGTAGCACAGAAGGTAGAGACAAACACAAAATATTCTGAACTTAGCTTAGAGAGAATACTAAGAATCAGTTGCTCATCTTTCTTTTCAATTCCATATTGTTTAAACTACAGTCTTAGTGATTTTAATTTGGTGAAAAAATCTTGGATTGTGTTGAAATTGCTTGGACTTAAACTAATTAATTCATTTTCCAACATATGATCCCTCATTGAATCTTGTGTGCCAAATAGTGTTTCTAGCTTTGTCCATACTTCATTTGGTGTATCCAAAGACTCAATGTGAAATAGCAAGTCAGGAGAAATAGACAAACACAATGTTCCATATACCTCATCACATTTGTTAAACCACATAGGCTTATCTTCATCTTTAGCAGGTTCAGTTTCAAGTCCCATAGTTATCCTATTTAATCCAGCTTTCCTTAAGTGAATTGTCATGTGTGGTTTCCACTCAAAGTAATTTTATGGAGTTAGGATGGGCATATTTGTTTGATCCATGATGAAGAAATGCAGAGAAGAAATGCTAAAAAGAAGAGAACCCAACCACGACAATGCCCCCCCCTTTTTACTCAATCAAAGAACCCCCCCAAAGAAATATGATTTGGCACTTTATTTTACTGCGTTTACAACTACCACTAGAAATAAATACTTAGTGGTCTTGATTTCAATGCATTACAAACCCTCATGAAGAGCATATGCTGAAAGTAAAACTTGGGCACAATAATCAAGGAAACAAATAGCACCAATATGATTTACTTGAAAAATCATGCACTTTTCAAAAATGAATCACCTTGATACGAGGTCGTATGAGAAAGTTATGATCCTCTAAAGTTTCCAAAATGAGAACCGTGCACAGTCACGGTAAAAAATCTGCAATTTTTGGAGAATTCATGCATGAAAATAAAAAAACAATTCCACTAGTGGATAGAGCACAAAAAAAATCCAAGGTCATAACAAGAATCATCAAAATTGAAGTTTGTATGAGCAAGAACGAGCCATTTGAAAATTGCGTTCAAATCTGCGATTGCCAATGGAGAGGGGTATGGCTGTAGCTTTTTGTGTTTGATTTTGCAAAATATATAGCTTGCATGCAAAAACTAAAAGATACCCAGGTAGTTTTTCGATGTTGTGAACAAAACCCAGAAAGCATTTTTCTTGTTGATGTACAAAAGATGTTGCTGTAGTGTAAACCAGATGCTTTTAACAGTAAAAAAATGGCTCCAACAATTAAAAAATGACCCCAGCAACCAAAATATGACATGCAAATGCTAGATCAGCTTCCTAAGTCCATCAATGGCATGCTGGAACCTGCAATACTAATTGAAAACTCCAAATATGCAAGTTGGTTGTCAAATTTGAGATTGAAACTCTAGAGAAAAAATCAAAATAGCAACACAGAGTTAGTCTCCAAGAGAGTAATGCAAATTCTAGAAGCAAAATAGCATTAAGAGGATGCAAAAAACAAGAGATACAAATACAAGCTAGGTAGCATGCTTATATAGGCTAGGAAGAGGGAGGAGGTGGCAACACTAACCAATAAGGAGCAACCATCTATCGGACTAAAGATAGCAAAGTATCTTCCCAAGATAGCTAATGGATGCTCACATGTAGGAAGGTGACACCTCACAACCATTCACCTAATAAGACATGCTTTATTAATCTAAGTGAGATTATTAAAAGTGTAGGAAAAACCTAGCAAAATAGGAAAAATAAAAAATTACACTAACAGGTAAAGGCACATTTTCTTGCATATTTCTGGTTTCAGCACCTTGGGTGCTTTGCTCAATAGTTGCGTCAATGGGGATTGCAATTTTTTCATTGGGTTGTTCATTAGGGGTAGCCTGAGGTTATAGGGTTTTACACTAGACAAATTTTGGCCATGACATGGGAGAGGCATCCCTAAGAGATCTCTCTATGAGCAATTTGATTAGGGCATGGTGAGTAATAGATTTGTCCTTCCCTTTCTGGGTTCCTCAACACTAATGCATAACATATTGTAGAAGAAATTAGGAACATTCATTGCAGAACTTCTTGCACCACTTTTCACCCTGTAACCATTTTGCAAAAGTGAAAAATTTTGTGTCTTAGTTAAGCCTAGGTATGTATGGGTCTAGTTTTAATTCCCCTTAGGTGAAAAGAGTCTCCATCAAATTTTCCATCTTTCCCTTCTCCCACATTTCATGGTCAGGTGGTTTTCCTGGATATTGTGAGTTATGGGTAGCTTAGTACCTAATTCGATGGGGATTCTTGCAACATGCAAAGGTTATTCATAAAGTTGGGCTTGTTTGCAGCTTATCATGTCTTCAATGAAAGAAGGAAGCTTGTAGAAAATTGAGCATCACCTTCTACTCGGTGGGTTTTCAACCCATGAAGACAATTTTTCACGAAGAGCAATAAATGATGTTTATGGGCCTATGTAAGAAGATAAAGAACTATTTTATGGAAAATCCCTATTTTCATTACAATATTCTACCTTGGGGAAAATTCATGATTCATCACAATGCTCAAAATCATCTTAAGCAGAAAACTCAAAAATGGCTTCTCCTTGGCGGGCTTTTGACCCATGAAGTCCGTTTTCTGCCAAAGGCAATTATAAAGGAAAGGAAAAAGGAAGTGGGCTCCTTTTTTATTTTCATAGTCCTTTCACGATTTTTCGAACCCAAAGGAAATATTAACTCAAAGGATAAAGTTTAAAGGAAAGCCTAAGCAGAAAAATGAGAATTGTCTTCTCCTTGGCGGGTTTTCAACCCATGAGGACGATTTTTCACATTCAAGAGAAAATCAACTTTGTAAGCAGATTGGGCCCACAAATTAAACACAAAATATCTTAAGATGATAATGGAAACAATCTAACCTTTGCGGGAAAGGTATACTGAGCAAAATTCAATTAGGCAGATATTTCCTTACGGGGTACTCTGTTCATAATTCTCTAAAAATTAACGGGAAATAGAAAAGTAAGTATGAAAGAAAGGAAAGTTACTATTGGGCCAACAGAAACGATGAAAAGACACTAAAATATCTGTTAGAGCTCCTACATTTACTATTTCAATGGATTTATCCTTTAATTCATTTGTGTGGCGCAAATTTTGAAGATCAATGGATGAATTGAGACTCTTATATAGGTGGAAACATAACAGTTATTCAAACTACAACTTTTTTTTGAACTATTATTCTGTAAAATTGCACAATGCTTTCAAATAGACTGTATTTGCAAATTCAATATCCTATTCTTCATCTGCATTGAAAATTTCAATTTACTACATTCTTAGACAAAATGACAACCAGATTTGTGGGGTTTGATGGGCTAAATGGAATCAAGTCCACGTTGCAGAATTTCATGAAAACTTCACTTCATTTTTATGATATGAAAGATTTCCAAAGGAGGCTGAAGTCAAAGCCAATTCATCCCATAACTGAGATGCTCCGAGGAAGTGGACTAGTAGAGACAACTAGTTTCACAGTAGTTGTCCAAGATCCATAATTGATTTATGAATGCATAAATCACTACACTTTGGATACTAGACATATTGTGTTACCTGATCATACAATACTAATCTCCATTGATAGACAAATGGTTGTGAATTGCCTCCAAGTTCTAGAACAGGAGGAGTTTTTAGACTTGACAGTAGCAGAAGGAGTCTTTAAGATCTTTGCAAAGAAGATGGTGTGGAGGAAGGAAATTATGTAGTCCTGGCTTCAAAAACCAAAAAGTGCCAAGAGTAAGGTCCTCAAAAATCTATTTGGTACTAATCTCAAACCTAAGATTGTAGACATTTTGGTTCTCCTACATAGACTGAAAGGTGAGGTAGAAGATTTAAATTTTGTTGAACAATATTTCTTTCTAGTACAAGTTATTTGTTTAGATACGCAATATATTGATTGGGCCCATAAGGTAAGTGAAAATCTTTCCAAGGCTCTTAGCGCCATGAAGTTCTACAACTCTTTCTATATGTCTTCCTTTCTAATTTACATATTAGCATCTCTATAGTTATGGTCGAGCCTTCCAAGAATATAAAACTTTCCTGATGATGTGAAGTGTTATGAGTTCTATCTAGGTTTGCAATTGCAAAATAGTTATGTGGAGTATGCCAAAGTTAATGATGCATTCACAATGAGAATTTGTAGGGAACTCCAAGGATGCTCGGAGAAGAGATTCAACTCAGAGACAATGGCGGTTATTAGTCAGTTTAGAAGCTATTTTATCCAATTCTCATCTTTCTCATATTTGCATCTTGTAGCTTTCAATGGATTCACCTTGAAGCTGCCCAAGTATCTGAGCTACATGATTGTGCTGATAGAAATCATGAGGTAGGTGGTCTAGGTGGATGTGCTAAGTGGAAGCTTGAAGAAGAAGGGATATGAGTTCCCTATGAAAGTAGGAGCTTTCATTTGTGAGTCTCGATTTGATGCAAAGAATATGCTCAAAGTGTTCGAGATGAAATACAAATTGGAGATATATGAGGTGTTGAGACATATGTTTGATCCGAATGGATATGCTAGGGAGGTGTTGCAAATTGGGAGTGTGATCAAACACATTACCAAGGTTGATGATTATTGGGTGGATTGTAAAGATGAATTTGAAAGTTGAGATCATGCTTTCACTAGGCTCATAGTGGAGCAAATAAAAACATATAATATCAATTTTAATGTTGAAGGATTGGAGGATAATGGGAAATATATGTATAGTAATACATATTGGACTAAGTTAAGAAACACTCCTATCAATTCAGAGCCCTATGAGGGTGTTGAGGAAGATTTAGACACTATGATGGCCCGAATCATCAAAAGAACTGGGAAATGGGTCAAATGGATAGGCAAAGGAAATTGAAGTAAAGGCACAACCACTCAAGCTTCTCCAGTAGCTACAACTCCCTCTTCCTCCCAAAGTGCTACACTAGGCGTAACACTAGCTATCACTCAAGGACCAACTCAACCTTTAGGAGGAGGTGAACAACCTCCAGATAAGAGCATCCCCATAGCTAAGACTTGTCATGATTGCTCGCTCTTAATTATTGGAACCCAAACTGATATTGAGGAGAAGAAGATAGAAGAGCCAAAGGATATTTTTATTACCTTAGTTCCCTCTCCTCATGTTACATTAGTCCCCTCTCCTCATGTCACCCTAGTTCCCTCACCTCATCATAGCCTAGTTTTGGTAGTAAGTGCTACACTTCTGCAACCAAGTGGCTCCCAAGTGTAGATAGTAGATTTGGGAGATGGAAAGAGAAGTAGCAGTGAATCTACTAAATCTGATGAGGCAACGAAGAAAACCTTAGATATGGAGAAAGGCCAGAGCTCTTCCAAGCTCATTTCTCAGGCCCCGAAGAATCCCTTCTATTCAACTGTGATGACAATCACTCTAGTTTAGAAGATGTTTAGCATAGAAGCACTTGGGATGGCCTCCAAGGTGATAGGAATTTATTCCTAGATAGAGGATACTCTGGAGAGAAAGAGAAAAAGGAAAGATGAAAGCACCCCTGCCAAGGATACCATATCCCTTGCAGTTCATTCTGGATCTGCATTAACCAAGGTGAAGAAGCAAAAAACCTTGTCTATACTTGGGCAAGGTCTAGAAATAGGGCACCTAACAATGGAGATAGCCAAGCCCAAAAAAGAAGGAAGAATTGAAGATATGACTACTGATGATTTTACTTGCACTCGGTGGACCAAGGTTGGCTTGTGGAAGTCAACCATTGAAGTAATTGAGGGTCAATTGGAAAACTTGAAGTTGTTAAAAGTTAGGATGAAGGTTGAGATAGAAGAGTTGAACAGATTCATCAAACAATTGGTCACTCCATTGGCAACTATCTCCGAAGTACCAGTAACAAGAAATCCTACTTCTGCTGAAGTTCAAGTCCTTATCTCTCAACTTCAAGAAGATAGGCACTGTGGCCAAATTGGCAAAGACTAGACTGGGAAGTTGAAGATAGAGGGAGTCTCTATTATAGAACAAATCGACAATGTTATCTTAAGATTATAAGTAGATAAGGATAACATCTTAGTAAATAGCAATACTTTGGCCAGAGAAAGAGCAAAGAGTGATGATTTTATCACTCTTGTGAAAATGATTATTGTTGTCACTTAGGTTTTCACCCTTGTCCAAAGCCTATGCATGAGGACAACCTAGTGAAACATGGAAACAACCTCCAAGTTGTGGGACTTGAACTATGAGGTTGAGTCTCCGGAGAAGGCTAGCTTCCTCTTACTATCAGGATGTACCTAACTACTCTTGGAGAGGAAAAGGGAGAATGAGAGCATAAAAGCAAATCTACCTAGTCTAACCTAAAGAGGTGATGCACCAAAATAGAGTGTTCGAACCAATCTCCACCCATATCTGTACTATTGAACCATAATGAAACTAAGGATATACACATTCAGACTTGCTTTAATCAAATAACCGCATGCAGATCATAAGACCATGATGAATGACACAAGGAAGAGGTATTCACTTATATTATCATTCATAGGCCAGGGAGATACAGTCATGCAGATTACTGATTTCCACAAAACACTAGTGGAGGCAAAGAGTTCTTGCACTTCACACCAATGGCTGAAAGAGATAAGGTAAAAATCATATAGTTCAGAGGCAAAGGGAATTTTACACTGGAATTGCAGAGCAACAACAGAGAACAACAGAGAATGATCGACCTGGACAAAATTCACAAAAATTGCCTTTATAGTTTAGGCATAATTGAGATTTTCCCTCCAAAATTATCCTGCAACCACCGCCATCAAGGCTCTGTTAGGAACAATCATGGGGATTTGAAGAAATCTGATCTAAGTATAGCCTTTTGGTACCATGAAATCTGATTTTTAGCTAAAATAGGGCCTTGAGAAGATAGAAACGGCCCCATAATTGTGCTCTGACCAGGTAGATAGGATTAGATTGGAGGTGGAGTGTTCCTCCCTTGTTCAGCATTCATTCTGGGTTGGTTGGGATCGATCATAAATATCAAATCATGTAGAAAACCTGACCTCTTATCACTTTGGTGCATGAATTAATAGAGTCAGCGAGTCAACCTATCTTTGGCACCAGGACAAGCCATGTGGACTAATTAGTTTATTTCCTTTTGCCACCTTGGAGGGTCCTCCTAAGTTGACCATGCCTTTCTCTAACTAACCGCGCCATCTTCTTAAAACCCTAACCGTGATGGTTACAACATAACCGCTAGCCCTTAATTGTCAATCCTGGCCAAGCCCATGAAGACATGTGTCATCTTGATGAGACCTGGCCCCACTGATCCACATGGTGAAAGGGTGCTATGTCTCTATGCGTAACATTAGTGCAACTTCCCATAGCAAGATAGTGCCTACCATCGATTTCCTTAGATCTATGATCGTGAGCAAAATTATACAACCGCACACTGAGCTGGTTGAATGGACCAATAAAAAATTGCCATTGTACTATGTCCCACCTGACAACTGCCACTGAGGACGAGCTGTAATATTGCTTTGGAGAAGGGTGGGCCCATTACGTCATCCATGCCATGTGTTGCCTAGGCACTATGATTAAAATTCTCACAGCTTTCCATAGCGAGATAGCGCCCACCATTGATCTTTTGAGATCTGATGGCAGGGAAGATGGGTCCAATCTACTAGTGTACTAACCAATGAGAACTGGCCATGTGCCAACCTGTCTAACAAGTCCTCGCAGGGCCCACAAAACAACTCAGCACACCTTAGCTAATGAAACAATTGACCACTACCGGCGTGTCTGACAAAATCATCCTTGGTATCCAACAGGGCATGCTTGGGACCCACTTAACAACTGATGTAGCCACAGTAATATTTTTCGTCTGGGTGCTATGTCACTAACGGCGAGAAGAATGAATTTCTTGATAATGCCATAGCACCCACCGTACTTAGCAAAACCTGGTGTCGGAGAAATAATCAGGGAAAGGGAGGACCCACCTGACACATGGCAAAAGGGTGCTATGTCGCTAACGCAAAACAATGTGCAACTTTTCATAGCGACATAGCGCCATCCGTTGATCTATCTTGATTTGACGACAAGGAACTTGCAGGCCAGCAGAAATATAATAAGGAATAACATAAGGTTCAATCGTTTAATTTTTTGATATTCTTGGGGGTGTTTAAAATAATATTAAATCGAGAAGTGATCATTGGGAGAGCAGTATTTAAAATTCAAATATTTGGTGGGGAGGCACAAAATGCAACATTTCTAGTGACTCATAGGGGATGCTAGCTCGCTATGCATAAGACCAGTGGCTTGAAGTATCCATTGGGCTACAGAGTTAAGAAAAGAAATGGATCCTATGAGTACTGTGAAACCCTAACCCTACCTCTGCGAGGAAAATTGTGAAACCCGTCTCTGCAACTGGAACAAGAGATGGAACCTTCATCTGCAACCTTCCAAATTTCAAAACTTGCTATCTCACGAAGACAATCCTATGCTCGTGCACTTCTTGGAAAAGTAGGGAACAAAATGGAAACGAAACTAAGCTAACTATATACATGGAATCTCGAACCCTCAGAAACATGGCTTGAGATAGATCCCATTGAATGGGATAGGCAGAATTTCACCACCAGGCCTGCTTAACTGAAAAGCATTAGCTTGTTTGCAACTAACAATCAGATAGGGACCACTCCACAATGCATCAAACTTTGAGTATCTTCCTAGTTTTTCCCTATCTACATCCCATTTTAGAACTAGGTCTCCCTCCCTGAAGATTCTGACCCTAGCCTTCCTATCAAAACTCTTCTTTACCTGTCATTGATGTGTCTCTAGGATCAGCATGGCCTGATTTCTCTTCTCTTCCAGCTCCATCAACTCATCCATTCTCATTGTCATGGCATCATCTTCAATCAACTCCAGCTAATGAGCTAGCTCTAGGGAGGGGAACTCCAATGAAATTGGAAGCCTTGCTTCTTTGCCATAAACTAACACAAATGGTGAATTCCCTATTGACCTTTTAGGCATTATTCTATCAGCACACAGTGCAGTCTTCAGTTTTTTATGCCAACATCTCTGGTTATCTTCTATTTTCCTTTTCATGATTTTGATCAGATTCTTGTTGGACGACTCATCCAGGCCATTACCTTGAGGATAGTAATTTGAGGATGTGCTCAAATAGATATTATGGTCCACTGCCCATGCAAAAATCTGAGCTCCAACAAAAGATTTTGCATTATCTGAAATGATGGTTGAAGGGGCACCAGACCTGGTCACAATTCCATCAAGGAACTCAACAACTGAAGATTCAGTGGCATCCTTCAATGCAACTGCCTCTATCCATTTGGTGACATAATCCGTAGTAGCTAGAATCCACTTGTGACCTGAACTAGAAGGAGGATTGATAGGGCCTATGAAATCCAATCCCCACTGAGCAAAAGGCTGGTCCACCTGAATAGGATGAAGGAGAAGAGCTGCAAGTCTTTGTTTGTCAAAGCAGAAGGCACATTTTTCACACTTCCTCACATACTTATGACAATCATGAAATAGAGATGGCCAGAAGTAACCAGCCCTCATGATCTTCATTGTAGTTGTCCTTGCTTAGAAGTGGTCACCATCAGGACCATCATGAAGTTCTTTGATCATTCTTTCAGCCTGGTCTGTATCAAGGCATCTTAATAGGGCTCCATTAAAATCTTTTCTAAAGAGGACACCGTCAACTATGACATAAGGAATTGACTGTAATCTATACTGTCTCCTTTTAGTTCTATCTAATCCTTGAGGGTATCCATTGCCTAGTAAGAAATTCTTCATGTCATTCATCCAACTCCTTGGCTCACCATTTCTTACCTCTTGTTTCTCTGTCAGTATCATAGCAGCTTCCTCATCAGGCTCTTGAGATGATAGCATTTGTTTCAACAATCCCCTCCCTCTTACAAGCTTGGTGATTTGAATGTCAATATCATATTCCATCACTTTAGTAATCCAACCAGCTCTTTTCTCACTAATATCTTTGCTCAAAAGGAAATCCTTCACACTGACATGGGGTACTAACAAATGAATCTTATTATAAGACAGGAGGTGTCTAAATTTCTTTAAAGCTCTGATGATTGCAAGGGCTTGCTTCTCTACATAGCTGTATTTATCTTCATATTCTTTAAGCCCTTCACTAAAGAAAGTTATGGGCTGCTCTTTATTCTTGTCATTTGTTTGAGTCAAGACAACAGAGATACTTGACTCACCACCTAAGGTATAAAGAAAGAAATCCTTCTCAAAATTTTGATTCATGAGAGTAGGGGCTCAGGCTATAGTTGTCTTGATCTCTTCAAAACTTTCCTTCCCTTCCTTGGTCCATGCAAAGACCATACCTTTCTTGAGCATAGTTGTAAGAGGTTTCACCATGGTAGCAAGATTAGGGATAAATCTTCTCACAAAATTTATCCTGCCTAGGAAACTTTGCAGCCCTTTCTTGTGTTTAGGAAGAGGGAGGGCAAGTATTGCTTTTGTTCTCTCTGGATCAATAGTTAAGCCTGTAGAACAAGATTTAGTATGCAAAGAACATTAACAAATAAAGTAAACATTCACAAACCAAAAACTAAATTCACATATATGCTTAGACAAAGAAAGCAAACAAGAAGTGCAAACCTCACAAGAGAAAACACTCCATGCTTTCTTGATTCTGTAGATGTGTCCTTTTGCTGTGGATGTATGCTCAAGATGCTCAAAAGTTGCTTCAATGGAGATGGGTAATGGAAAATTGGTAGCTTTGTGAGCTCTCAATTTGGCATTATAAGGGTAAGATTGATGGCTTTGGTTCTCAAAATAGCATGGTAACTTTAGCTCAAAGATTGTTGATGAAATGGCTTGGGATGGGATTCAATTTATAGGCTAAGGGGTAGAGGGATGGAGGGCTTAGATGCAAGGATGGATGAGGGCTTAAGGAGGGCTAAGATGCACTCAAAGTGGAGCACATGGATTGTTCTTGTTTAGCACCAATGGGAAGGTGACACTTGTCACAAGGAGGATGAGTGTGAGAGGGTAGGGTAAAGGGTTGGTTAAAGGCATGATGAGTGGGGTTGAGTATGTAAGAGGGATGTAAGAGGAATGAGTGTGGAAGAGGGAAGAGTGTGGAAGATGGGTGTAAGAGTCATGAGTGGGCTTGTAAGAGTCTTTTATGTTTTGTAAGAGCACTCATGACTTAGTGGTTGGGCTTTTTGAGGGGAGACTTTGGTTTGGATTAGGAAAGTCTTAAACTTGTTTAAGGAATGTGACAACATTAGGGGGTGGATTAGGCTTGGGTTTAGGATTAGATTAGAGATGTTAGAGATGTGCAAGTGGATGGCATTAATGAGGGTGGGTGAGTCAATGGCTAAGCTTGGTTAGTATGGGTGGATGGGGTGGATTAGGCTAAATGGAGGATTAGAGATAGGTTAGGGGTTTTTGAATTTGAGGATTTCATTTATCAAATAGATTTATTTAATAAATGGGGATTTTTGGAATTAGATAGAAGAATAGGATTTAATTGATAAATAATAGATTATTTAATTTATCAATTAGGACTATAGATGATTAATTAAATTAATCAACTAGGGGATGACAAAGGATTAATTAAATAGAAATTTAATTAATAATGCCCTTTTTAGATAACTAAATAGGATTACTAAAATAGTGTAATCAAATTTAGGTGTCTACATTTTGCCCCTCTTTGAAATAGTGTTGAGACAACACTATTTCAAAGAAGTTTGAATGAAGACAACACGAGGAAGATGTTTTAGCAACAAGGTTGCCCCAGTCTCGGATAAGAAGAGGAGAGACTAGACTTAGATGATGCCCCCTCAAGAAGGTGACGGGGAGAGAAATGAGACTCGACGAATTCTTGAAAAGTACAAGAAATTGAGATGAGCTAAAACACCGGTTGGCAAAGAGAAGGGGTAGAATTAGCTCAAACTCTCACTACGAGAGAATGATAAAGGGAAATCAGAGGCACACAAGTAAAGCAAGCTTAAGACTTTCCAGGATTGGGGGGGGAGATGGAGGAGCGGAGCGCTATAAAAGGAATCCATGGTAGGGAGATGGATGCTAGAATGATAAAGCTGATGCAACAGGATTTCAAAGAGTCAGATTGGTGGAAGATGGGTTTCAGAGATTCCTAGGACTAGGATTGTGGATCTCGAAAGATGAGGCTTGGTGGATTGATTTGATTGGTGGATCCCTAAGACTAGGATTGTGGATCCCTAAAGCTAAGAGTGAGGAGTGATTCAAAGAGATACTAATGCATAAGCTGGGGTAGGAGCGAGAGGTGCAGGATATAGACGGGGGATAATGGAGATGAAGGGAATCCATTGGAGCTTTTTGAGTGGGGGGATACTTCAAAGAGAAGTACCACCATGTAGTTGAGCACTAGATTTGCTATAGGACTGTTGGTTAATTGCCAAGGTTACCAAGAACATCAAGGCCTTTTCACCAACCATCCAGAGGACTAACGAACTGACTCGAAACAAACACGCAAGGGTTGCCCCATTATCACACATGAATCCCAGAGGAAGTAGCGTGGAAACGACACTAGGTAACCCACAAGCAAAAAAAGAAAATGAGAAAAAGACCTGATCAAGACCTTACGCTTTGATTGCCCCATTCGCAGCATACCATGATATGGAAGATCGTGGCAACCTTGAGGAGGGAACAAGGAGATTGCTTGGAAAAGATATTTCAAGACCCAAAAGGGAAAATCCCAAATCAAAAGAAAGCAAAAATCCAAAAGAGAACTGTTTGCCAACGAGATGGGTAGGACAAGGTACTAACGGACCAAGATCAGACATGAGGAAAGCTATATCCTGCAAGGATCTATCAGAGAGCACCTAAGCTAATGGATCTGGATGAGTGATGTGTCTGGCAAGCTGAACTAAGAAGGATAACACTTTGGTGACATGAGATCTAGCTAAAGGATGCATTGGAATAACTAACCAAGGTGTGCGATGTGTGCAAGATGTTGATCAAGGACAAACTAACACGAACGCTGGATAGATACAATGGTACTAAGCTAAAGAGGATGTACAAGCTGACAGACCAAGATATGTTACAAATGTACAAGTTTGTTCATGTTTTGGTTTTTTGTGAGATGGAAATGTTTGTGAAGGATGGGGTGTCTATAATAGTTGATAGGTGGATAGGTAGATGGTTTGTGAAAAGCTTAAGGAAAATGGGATTCTGTGTGTGCATGTGATAGGATACAAGCTAGGATACAAGATTATTTACAAGCTGGAATATGGTACAAGCTTTGGACAAGATTTAGATATATACAAGGTATGGTACAAGATTTACAAGGTATAATACAAGCTTTGGTACAAGATTTACAAGCTGTACAGGAGGTATTGACAAGCTCCATCAGATTTTGGATATTTGATTGGAACACCAAGGGAACAAGTAGGTGTTTTATGGGATGGTGGGTGGATGGATGAAGGATAGGATAGTGATAGATAATGGATTAGTCTTTAGCACACAAGGTGCCTGAATTACCAGGTTTTCACCAAGGTACCTATCCAAGGTGCTTGAATTGCCAAGTTTTCACCATTGGATGCTTATTTCTCTTTACTATTTTTTTTTTTTTGTATTTTTCAAAAGCTGGGTATACCAAGGATCTTCAAGCATAGAACTTCTTGAGATGAATGATGTTAGTGGGATCATTCAAGAGTTCTCCTTCTGGTGTAGATAATTGATAGGCTCCGAAGCCAAAGGAGGCAGTAACCACATAGGGACCAAGCCATTTAGGTTCAAACTTGCCTTTCTTTTCTTGATCTGCTTGGACTTTCATATTTTCTTTGAGGACCATGTCACCTGGCTGAAAGTGTCGTGGGAGCACCTTCTTGTTGAAATTCCTTTTGAGACGAGTTTGATAGATTGTGAGATGGTCATAGGCTTGTTGTCTCTTCTCGTCTAAGAGATCTAGCTGGGTGAGTCGAGCTACTCTGTATTCTTCATCTGAGATTTGCCCTCTCAAAGATATGCGTAGTGAGGGAAGTTCAACTTCTATAGGTAATACCGCTTCGGCACCATAGACTAGGGAGTATGGAGTTGTGCCTGTGGATGTACGGAAGGAAGTTCGATAGGCCCATAGAGCCATATTTATTTGAAGGTGCCAATCACGGCCGAAATCATTGACAACTTTCTTTAGGATTTTGAGGAGGGTTTTATTAGTTGCATCTGCCTGGCCATTAACTTGTGGGAAATATGGGCTAGAAAAGCGGTGATGGATGCGAAGGGAAGTGCATAATTCTTCCATGTTGAAATTTTCAAAGTTACCTCCGTGGTCAGTGAAGATGGTGGATGGGATGCCGAAGCGGCAAACAATGTGGTACAAGATGAACTTGGAGACTTGAACTCCTATAGCTGAGACTAGGGGGACTGCTTCCACCCACTTAGTGAAATAGTCTGTAGCTGTTATTATCCATTTATGTCCATCAGATGAGAGAGGTGTGATAGTTCCAACTAGATCAAGGCCCCAACAAGCAAAAGGCCAAGGTGGTGCAATAGGCTGTAGATCCTGTGCTAGAGTGTGCACAAGATTTGCATGCTACTGACATGGGAGACACTTTCTGACAAAGTCACAAGAGTCTTCTTCAATGGTAGGCCAATAGTAGCCTTCTCTAAGGATTTTTCGTGCTAGGACAATACCACTCGTGTGGGCACCGCAAAGTCCAAAATGTACTTCTTTTAATGCCATCGCGGCCTCATTTTCATCTAAACATCGAGAGAGGGTATCATGATAACCCCGACGATATAGGGTATTGGCTATGATAACATAGCGAGATGATTTTTGAATAAGGTTCTAGCATTGGGTGCATGTGAGGTGAGGGGATATGATACCATCGTTAAGGTAAGCGTGAATTTCATGGTACCAAGGGGATTGGGGACCAACCAAGATACAAACACGGTTTGAATCCTCATTCGCATAAGCGGGTGTGAGGAGCTGCTCAACTAAAAATTCATACTGCGTAGCTTCTTGGGGAATTTCCAAGAGCGAGCCGATAGTGGCCATGGCATCTGCTGCCTTATTCTGCATTCGAGGCACTTGTGTAAACTGAAGCTTTGTAAAATGCTGGGTCAACTGATCAACTAGCTCTTTGTAGGGTAATAGCTTTTCATCTTTGGTTTGATATTCATTTAAGACTTGTTTGATGATGAGCTGGGAATCGCCAAAGATTTCTAACTCAGTGATATTCCATTCTGCAGCTATCCTTAATCCTGCTACAAGAGCTTCATATTCTGCTATATTGTTGGTGCTAGGGAATTGTAGCTTGAAGGCTTTTGGAATGTAATCTCCTTGAGGTGTAACTAATAGTATTCCTGCCCCTGATCCATGAGAGGTGTATGAGCCATCAAAATAAAGCTTCCATGGGGGCTGTTCTTCAATTAGGCAGATATGCTCATCTGGAAATTCTGTGAGCAAAGGATATGCATCTACTAGAGGTGCATTAGCTAGGTGATCTGCTATAGCTTGCCCTTTGATTGCCTTTCTGTCCACATACAGGATGTCAAACTCACTTAGTAGCATAACCCACTTTGCTAGCCGACCTGTGAGTGCTGTTCTAGAGAGCATATACTTGAGAGGATCAATCTTAGAGACTAGTTGGATGGTATGACTTAGCATGTAGTGGCAAAGCTTTTGAGTTGAGAAAACAATTGCCAAACAAGCTTTTTCCATAGGAGTGTAATTGAGTTCATAACCAACTAGGGTTCTACTGATATAGTAGATGGCTCTCTCTCTGCTATAATCATCATGCTGTGCTAGAAGTGCCCCTAGAGCAGTAGGTGTTGCTGATATATACAAGATCAAGGGATGACCAGGAACTGGTGGAACCAAGATAGGGGGATTGGTGAGATACTGCTTGAGTTGATCGAAGCTACGCTGACATAAAAGATCCCACTTGAAGTTCTCATTCTTCCTTAGCAAGTGCGAAAATGGTGTACACTTATCTGCAAGTTGGGAGATGAAGTGCCGAACAGATTGAAGTTTTCCCTGAAGAGAGCGAAGCTGTCGCAGTGTCTAGGGAGGAGGCATGTCTAAGATAGCCTTGACCTTTTTGGGGTTGATCTCTATACCTCGTTTAGAAACTATGAAGCCTAGAAGCTTGCTAGATGTGACCCCAAAGACACACTTCTTGGGATTTAGCATGAGATGATATTGGGCCAACCTATCAAAGACTTTTTCTAGGTCAGCAAGATGATCCATGAAGGTGTGAGATTTGACTAGGATAACGTCCACATAATCTTCCAAAATGCTATGGATAAGATCATGGAAAATGGCTGTCATAGCTCTTTGATAGGTAGCCCCAGCACTCTTTAGGCCAAAAGGCATCATGGTGTAGCAAAAGGTTCCCCAAGGGGTAGTGAATGTTGTCTTATGCTGGTCCTCTTCTGCAATCTTGATCTGATTATACCCGGAAAATCCATCCATAAGGGACAGAATTTCATGTCCAGCTGTAAGATCTACAATCATATCTATGTTGGGCAAGGGAAAATCATCCTTTGGACAAGCTTTGTTAAGATATCTAAAATCAGTGTAGATTCTGATGTCACCGGAAGGCTTAGTGATAGGGACCATGTTGGAGATCCATTCTGAGTAGTCGATAGGTCGGATAACCTTAGCAACTAACATTCTTTCTAGTTCAGCTTTGACTAGTAAGGCCACCTTGGGGTGCATTTTTGTAAGCTTTTGTCTTACAGGCTTGATCTTTGGATCGACTGCAAGATGATGAACTACAAGCTTTGGATCAAGTCCTGGCATGTCCTGATATGACCATGCAAATCGGCCAATGTTCTCTCGTAAAACCTCAAAGAGGAGGTCAGCTTGGTCTTATGATAGGGATGCAGCAATGTGAATAATTCTAGGGATCTCTGAAGAACCAATGTTGACTTCTCTAGTATCCTCTATTAGAATAGAAGACACCTCTAGTCGATTATCTTGAGGAGGCAATACTAAATCCTCATGTTCTGCTTGTGGCTCTGGATTTTCTTGCTGAGGGGTTCTCTTCGCTGCCTTAGCTAGTCCCAAATTTACCTTAGTTCCAGTTTTGGGTGTATCAAAACTAGGTTGGGGATTTTCTCCAAAATACCCCTTGGGATCTAGCTTGTAGATGTAGGCAGAATCTGGCTTTGTCTTCTTATGAGGAGTTTCGGCTCCCATGAATCTTAGAAGTGCTTCCTCTGATGCAAACTCATCAATATGTATGACACTTGGTTGGTCCCAATCTATGAGTTGTGGATGAGCAAGTGGTAGGTCAATGAGATGGATGGATAGTTCTCGGAGAACCAGGGCATGCATGTAAGGCCATCTCCACATCCCTAAGGATCCCTATAGTCTTGATAGTACTACCATCCAACTGTAATACATCCCTAACAATGGGCTCATACTTCACCTCCAAAGCATCAGCAACACACCTAGGCATCACCAAACTGTTAGCCCCTGAATCAATCATGCAATTAAGGACTAGTTTTCCCCCTATAATTAGAGAAACATAGAATGGAGGAGGTCTAAACTTTTTACTCATTTCTACCTTCCTTGATGGTTGTACTAGGCTTGTGGCACTTTCCATGCTAAGTGTCTGGTCCTTTGGTTCAATTCTTTCCAATTCTTGTTGCAGCAACCTCTTTTGCATGGGTATAGTAGCAACAGCATCCCACATGGAGATATTCACATTTGTCTTCTTCATTTGTTCTACCACACTGAATGGCATAGCAGGTGTTTTGGTAGAAAATTTGGGAGCTGCAATTGTATCAGGTTGAGATGGAATAGCCTGAGGATCACTTGTATATTTTCTGCCATGGTTTTGCCTTTGTTGCTGAAGGGTACTTGATTGATTATTTGCTTCTTGCTCATGAGATACTGCATTTGAGGTTGAGGCCTGATTGGGAGGAGGAGGGACAACATCTTCCATAGCTCTTCTTTTGCTTCTAGTTTTATGAGCAATGGAATCCTGGTTTACATTACAATGCTCCTCCAGCTAATGATTCATAAAAGAGCAATCACCCTGTCTTTGCATATCTGAGGCATCTTTAAATTGGTCCTCCTTGGATGATTATTTTGTTGCAGGTTCTTAGAATGTCAAAGCCATAAAAGATTCAGCCATCTGACACATACAATAGGCATAGGAGTAGTTACAGGAGGGACAAAAATCTTGATCTTGAGCCATATTATTTTGAGGGACTATGAACCTACTTTAGTTTACATTTGAGGTTGAAGCCTGACCACCCTACCTACTCTGATAAAAAGAATTATTCTAATGATTAGGGTTTGGATGCCTACGACTGCTTGGAGTTTGATATTGCAATTGATGAGGTTTACAACCTTGAGCTTGCTATCTTTCTAAAGTCACCACCTTGTTGCTCATTTTCTGCATCATAGAGAAATTATCCTCCAACCTCTTTCCTTGATCTTCTAACTTCTTCCCTTGATCTTGCAATCTTTTCTCTAGGTTCTTTTCTCTTTTATCCATGTTCTGCATCAGAGATTGCATCATCTCTTTGATTTCATCTATCCCATTTGAAGATGTGGAAGCTTGAGGGACTCAGACAAGGGATTGTGATGTAGAAGTTGTGGGAAGGGGAGCCATTTCTAGTTGATGATTTGGAACATCAGGGAAGAAAGGCATAGGAGGCCTTGGAGCTATTTTACCTCCTTGTATTAGGATGTTTTCTGCCCTTATTGCTATGTCATAAGCATTAGGCAAGGTATCTCCTCCCATAGTTTGGATTGTAGTTGCAATATCACTGTTAAAAGCTCTAAGGTAATGCAAGAAGGCATTACCAGGAGTAGGCTTCACTAAAGTAGGCATTCTATCCCATGTCTTTTGAAATCTATAGTTAAAATTAGTCATACATTCATGGGGGGCTCTTTTTATAGTGATTAACTGTTCTAAAAGTGACAAATAATCACTTTTATCATCAAAATGTTTGCACAATCCTGCTCCTAATCCATCCCAATCTGTTATAGAACCATGAGCTAAACCTCTACACTATTGTAGTGCTTTTCCTTTCAAGGATGAGGCTAGGAGCCTAACTGCAAAATCATCCTCTGTAATACTATGGATATTGCAAACATTTGCAACCTCTTGAATGTGTTCTAAGGGAGAGATAGAAGTTTCACCAGTAAACTCTGGTAGACTTTTGAGGGCAGCTACTGGTATGTCATGTCTCTGAGCTAATAAGAGAGGGCTCCCACCATTAAAGGTGGCAAAAGTATGAGCTCTAGGCAATGCCATATAGACAAGTGATCTATTGATATGTATTGATGGCAGTCTAGGCTAAGATCTAACAGTAGGAGGAGTAGAGATAGATCTTGTAGATGTATTTGTTACTATTGCACTCCTAACTGGTGATAAAGATATTCTAGTCTTCCTTCTTATAGGGTTTGAAAATGAAAGCTCTTGATACTGAAACTTACCTCTAGAAGATGCCCTTGTTTCAGCTTTGGGCATGAATCACTACAACTTTGGTCTAGAACCAGATATGTATTTGAACTTCAGAGTCACCAAGTACTTGAAGAATGAGCCTCTTGAAGGCTTCAACACCGAAGCCAGTACCATCTCCTTGGTATTGATCTTGAAATCTTCCCTTTTGACACTAGTAGGCTTTGAAATTTTTTGAATAGTAGTCCCATCGGGCGTGCCAAAAATTATTGTCACTTAGGTTTGCACCCTTGTCCAAAGCCTATGCGTGAGGACAACCTAGTGAAACATGGAAACAACCTCCAAGCTTTGGGACTTGAACCATGAGGTTGAGTCTCCAGAGAAGGCCGACTTCCTCTTACTATCAGGATGCACCTAACTACTCTTGGAGAGGAAAAGGGAGAAGGAGAGCATAAAAGAAAATCTACCTAATCTAATCTAAAGAGGTGACGCACCAAAATAAAATGTTTGGACCAATCTCTGCCCATATATTAACTATTGAACCAAAATGAAACTAAGGATATACACATTTAGACTTGCTTTAATCAAATAACCACATGCAAATCAGAAGACCAAGATGAATGACACAAGGAAGAGGTATTCACTTATATTATCATTCATAGGCTAGGGAGATACAGTCATGCAGATTACTGATTTCCACAAAACACTAATGGAGGCAAAGAGTTCTTGCACTTCACATGAATGGCTAAAAGAGATAAGGTAGAAATCATACAGTTCAGAGGCAAAGGGAATTTTACACTGGAATTGTAGAGCAACAACAGAGAACAATAGAGAATGATTGACCTGGACAAAATTCACAAAAATTGCCTTTATAGTTCAGGCATAACTAAGATTTTCCCTCCAAAATTATCCTGTAACCACTGCCATCAAGGCTCTGTTAGGAATAATCATGGGGATCTAAAGAAATCTGATCTAAGTATAGCCTTTTGGTACCATGAAATCTGATTTTTAGCTAAAACAGGGCCTTGAGATGATAGAAATGGTGCCATAACTGTGCTCTAACTAGGTAGATAGGATTGGATTGGAGGTGGAGTGTTCCTCCCTCGTTCAACATTCATTTTGGGTTGGTTGGGATCGATCATAAATATCAAATTGCGTAGAAAACCTAACCTCCTATCACTTTGGTGCATGAATCAGCAAAGTCAGCGAGTCAACCTGTCTTTGGCACCAAGACGAGCCACGTGGACTAATGAGTTTATTTCCTTTTGCCACCTCACGGGGTCCTCCTGAGTTGACCATGCCTTTCTCTAACTAACCGCGCCATCTTCTTAAAACCTTGACTGCGACGACTACAACATAATCGCAAGCCCTTAACTGTCAATCCTGGTCGGGCCTACGAAGGCACGTGTCATCTAGGTGCTATGTTGCTATGTGTATCCTCCAGGCAGCTTTCCATAGCGAGATAGTGCCCACCATTGATCTCCATGAGATCAATGATGGGGAAGATCTACGCTTGCCTCCATAAGGTTTCTGATCCATGAATCCACTTGGCAACCACTTGGCACATCCTGACATATCCATCTTGGCGAGACCTGGTCGCACTGATCCACGTGGTGAAAGGGTGCTATGTTGCTATGCATAACATCCGTGCAACTTCCCATAGCAAGATAGCGCCTACCATCGATTTGCTTAGATCTATAGTCATGAGCAGAATTGTACAACCGCACATTGAGCTGGCTGAATGGACCAATAAAAAATTGCCATTATACTATGACCTGCCTGACAACTGCCACTAAGGATGAGCCGTAATATTGCTTTGGAGAAGGGTGGGGCCATTACGTCATCTGTGCCACGTGTCGCCTAGGCACTATGTCACTATGGTTAAAATTATTGCAGCTTTCCATAGCGAGATAGCGCCCACTGTTGATCTTCTGAGATCTGATGGTGGGCAAGATGGGTCCGATCTACCAACATACTAACCAATGAGAACTGGCCACATGCCAACTTGTCTGAAAATTCCTCGTAGGGCCCACAAAACAACTTAGCACACCTCAGCTAATGAAAGAATTGACCACTACCGACGTGTCTGACAAAATCATCCTTGGTATCCAATAGGGCATACTTGGGACCCACCTGAGAATTGATGTAGCTACAGTAATATTTTCCATCTGGGCACTATGTCGCTAACGGTGAGAAGAATGAATTTTTTGATAGTGCCATAGCGCCCATCGTACTTAGCAAAACTCAGTGTCAGAGAAACAATCAGGGAAAGGAAGGACCCACATGACACATGGCAAAAGGGCGCTATGTCGCTAATGCAAAACAACATGCAACTTTCCATAGCGACATAGCGCCATCTGTTGATCTATCTCGATCCAATGATGAGGAACTTACAGGCCTGCAGAAATATAATAAGGAAAAACATAAGGTTCAATCGTTTAATTTTTTGATATTCTTGGGGGTGTTTAAAATAATATTAAACTGGGAAGTGACCGTTGGGCGGGCATTATTTAAAATTCAAATATTTGGCGGGAAGGCACAAAATGCAACAATTATTCAAATGAAGGCAAAGGAAGTTGTTGAAGCAAAAATCTTGCCAAATGGAGATGAACCTCTATTCGAATGGCTTTAGAGCATGCAGTTCAAGTCAGAAATGAGCTTATTATTAGAAAAAGGACTTAAGGAAGTAGAGGATAAAGTGAAAAAGACCCAAGATAGAGGATTTGAATTCATGAGGGGACTACATACAGATTCATAGACTAATGGTCAAGGGAAAGCACTAATTGGGATAAACTTCATGAAAGAGAATTTATCCAAATTCTTAGATAGTCTGATTGATGTATCTTTCAGTAATTAAAACAAAGTTGCAAAACTCCAAAAACTCAGTGGATGCATACATGTGACCATAGAGGAATTTCCAAATCAATTGAATGTTTTGAAGGAGTTGGTTAGGGAGCATTGTAAGTGGCTCTTGAGATACACCAACATACACATGCCTAGGCATGAAGAGCTAATCCTAATCATAGTTTCTGTAAAGGCCTATAGAACGAAAGTAGAAAAGGGGAAGAAAATGAAGTGATTCACATTCTACCCCCTTTTTACTTTCTTATGTAATTATTGTAATACGAAAAATTGGTTTCTTGCCATTTTTCATTCTTTGAGGAGATGAATTGATTGAACTTCTATTATAACAATCATCTCAAAATCCTATATGTGTGAAATTGAAAGATTAATAAAAGGTTGACGAATTTTTGGTGTGAAGTACTTGATGTTGTAGAGTCAATTGAATGGTATTTTGTATCAACTATTTTCTATTCCATTTTTGCTTGTTGTTAGTTGTTTGTTTTATCTTTTATCTAGATTGAAGCAAGGAAAGAATGGAGTTTCATTCCCTTGTTTTCAAGACAGCGAACGAATGTGATAAGTAGTGTCATTGCATGTTAAAAGAGGAATCTCTTAAACATTTTTCCTTTTTAGTTAACTTCTTCCTCTCTGTAATTCAGATCCTAGTTAATTCAGTTTAGTATTAGTTGTTGTGCTATTTCAAGTCATTAAGTTTTTTGAGTTCATAAGATGTGTGAGTTCATGAACTTAATCAATTCTTCATAAACCTTTTTCCACTTGAGTTAGATCCTATTTAGGTCTGGCTCAGTTTTACCTCTTTTGTTCTCAAGTTAAGAACACACTCCCATATCAGTTTTAGAAATAAAACATAATTCATTGCAAATCCACCATAGGGAGCTATACCTATTAATTCAGAGAAAAGCCAATCTATCCATAAGTGGCTTTTCAACTGTTTGTAATCAGATACTATTCATAATTTGGGGCATCCAAGAGTCATAATAAAAAAAGAACAAATCTTTTTACCAACACATTTTTGGCGACTCTACTAGGGATACAAATAGTTGCTTGACTAATAAGCCTATATCATGAGGAAAAATGGTACTACCTAATGAAAATATTTTTCTAGTGCTCCAACCTAACCTTAGTTTTCAAGATGACCAAGAAGACATAATTTCATCACTTAATACATTTATTTGGAGACATAGGAGGAACATTGAACATTACAGGAATGCTAGCCAAGTATTGGAAGAGGAAGAAAGAAGAGTCATAGCTTTAGAAAGAGTTGTTCAAAGGAGGGATATCCAAAGAGCAGAAAGACAATTAAGATGAGAAGATCAAAGACAAAACTAACCTACCACCCTGGAACAAACAAGGTTCCTCAGAAGTACCAAGGAACAGGGTGGGCAAGACCCTATTTTTGATAAACTTACAGAGCTTGGTTTTCCCATCCTAGACATTCTAAAATGGAAAGGTGCAAAGAAAAGCTGAAGTAGACCACCTTCCCTTGTTAGGAATCAAAGCGCTTCGCATACTACCTGCCAAGTATTGGCCTTGCATAGAATTACTTCTCCCCCAATTTTTAGTTTTCCACCATACCTTGCCAAAAAAATTATGGCTACTCCATGGCCTACAGTGATAGGACCATTAGCATTAACAGGTTATCATCCACTCTCAGCTGGTTCAAGGAAGAATTTCCCTAAATTTTCAAGTGATGGGAAGGTTACCATAGATGAACATATTAAAGCCTTCTTCGCAACTACACACATCTTAGGAGTTGCACATGAGGATGTTGTCGTAAGATTATTTGTGGAAACCTTGACAAAGTGTAGTAGACTGGTTCTATCATTTGGATGATGGGTTGATCACTAATTGGGATACAATGAGAATGACCTTTGAGACAATATTTAAGACTGTGGAAGATAAAAATGTTTTGTTAACACAGTTGACATCTATTAAAAATAAACCTACCATGAGTATGAGATATTTTGTTGCTAGTTTCAATAAGATTACTTGTATAATTCCAATTTCTGATAGGCCCACTGCCAGTAATCTAAAAACCTTCTTCATAAGTGTGATGCCCCAAATATCAATTATAACTTGAGAAGGGCACATCCCACGGATTTAGCAAACACACAAAAGAAGGCAATTGAATTTGAAGATGACTTAATTTCCATAGAAAAATGAAAGCGAGAACTTTAAACTAAAGGAAGTTCCAGTAACACCACTATTCATTAAGTTATGTTTGTCATTAATGACAAAACTTATTCATAATTCTATATGGTTACCAAGCTCATCATTTAGTCTGTAGTGTTTATCGAGCAATTTAGTGGTTACTAGGTTTCACAATTCACACCAAGCATTCTAGAGGTTATCGAGTGAAAATAGGTAGTGTGAAGTCCAACAGTTATCATAAAGCAATATAGTTGTTACCAAGCTTCACAATGTCTACCAAGTCATTAGTTCTTGTGATGTGAAGCCAGTGTTAACCGAGTGATGGGATGAGTAGTGTTTATCGAGTGCAAACAAGGTAAACATGGTATTTAGTTCTTACCAAGTGACATTGTATCTACCAAGTCTCTAGAGTTCACCGAGTTTGAAGCTACGTTAAGTGATTAGTATGGACCAAGCCTCTACTTCTATCGAACGCATGATGATGCCAAGTAATGCAGTAGATGCCGAGTATCAGAAGTTCACCTAGTCATCTTTCAGAACCTGAGTTTCTACATTTGGGTGGACTCAGTAATATTTGTGTTAACTTGTATTTTAGCCAACCTTGTAATTATGAGAATTGGAATGGTATCTATGTAATGTATTGTGTCATACGCAAGTATGAAATAATGAAGGAAGTGAAGTAATGTTTTGAGAAGAGCGAATACAAATGTGAATCAACAGCAGAGAAAGGTAGACAACAAGGTCAAATCAGGAGCAGTAAAGTTTTATCTATCACAAAGAGGTGATCAACATTTCAAGGATCTAATCAACAATTTAGTTGTATGTCAAATCTACTATTTCATCGTAATAGGTGAATCTGACTCAAATCCTTTAACAGAGTAGACTTAATAATCTTTTCTTTAAATCTCTTAATTGAGTGCATACTTCATTGTATGTTTGTAAAACCTCTAACAAGGTGGACCTAGCAGTCCTTATTGCTCCTAATAGGGTAGATCATCAGAAGTGATCATTGTAAGCCTTAACATGCCAACTTTATAATGTAGTATTGAAGTTTTGTGGGTATCATCCCCACCTTAATTTTACTTTCTATTTGGAAGGTTTCACGGTCACGAAATATTGTGTTCATGTGCCATGAATGTTTATCTTTTAGTTTCTCATGCATGCAATAGATTAGATCAATAAATGGTGAATGGATTATGTTCTTAAGTGCTGAATTTGTCAAAAGTTTTTGAGGTTACTGATTCATCCCTCCCCTCTCAGTAACCTAGCTAGTCTTGATTATTTCCAACAATTGGTATCAGATCTTTGTGGTTCTCAAGATAAAGTTTGACAGCTTGAGCAAAGATCAATGACAATGGAGATATTCAAACTTGACAAAGCTATTGATAATGAGAAGCTAGATCTAGAGATGGCCATAGATCAACTCAAGGAAGAAAAATAGCATCTTTCCCAATCCCTAAAAAGAAGAAGGAACTTGCAAAATAGAAGAATGACAACCAGTATGTTGAAGAAAGAATTGAAGACTTTTTCCCTTCAAGAAGTTTAGATGAAGCAAATGATGCAATCAAAGAACCCCTAGAAAAGAATGGATGCTTGCAAGAAGAGGTAAGAAAATTGAAAAGAGAATAGGAAATTCAGTTAATAAGATTGTGTGGAATTTTGGAACAAAGAAATAGGGAAAATGAAGACTTGGAGGCAAGGAACAATGAAACTCAAAATCAATCCTTTTAGCAAGAAAGTCTGATCAATCAGCTCTCCAATGCAAATGAAGAAATCATGAGTCTGAGATTTGGAAATGAAAGGTTAAGGGATGCTTTAAGCACTGAAAGGTAAGTCAATGAAAGATTGAAGTTGATCTAAATTCTGAGAAGTAACTCAATGAAAAAATAATGAAATCCCAAGCAAACATGGATCAATTGAATCAACAAAGTGAGCAAAATCTTTATAGACAAAAGGGAAAAGAAGGACTTGGATACAAAGAAGAAGGTGAGTCCTCCAAACAAGGTGCTCAAAGGAATCAAAGACCTACTTGCAATCATTGTGGCAAGATAGGTCATACATCAAACAAATTTTGGAGCAATGGAAAGGCATAATTCAATGGAAAATGCTACAATTGCAGTTAACATGGTCATAAAGCTAATGAATGCAAGGAGAAACCAAAGTTTGAAGGCAAATGCCACAAATGCAAGAAACAAGGTCACAAGGCATCTGAGTGTAGAACTAAACCATTCAATCTAGCTGAACAATTTGTAAAGGCAATATTTGGTTGGGACTACAATACTTGGTGTAGATGTCATTACTGTGGAGAATATGGAGATATTAGCATAAACTATACAAGGCATCACTTGAGAAGAAAGGATACTACAATAAGATGTTACACATGCACTGAACTTGGTCATATAATTAAGAATTGGATGACTATAGGCAGAGTTGAAGATGAAAAGAAAGAAAAAGCTGATAACATCAGGAAGCAGATGAGACAGCAGTGGATTTCCAAATCTATCGAGCAGACTAGTTCAAGTGATGATGATCATGTCACTCAAGAAGTGGGTGATTCCACCATTTCCAATTAAGTTCTTAAGGAAGAACTAGAACTGTATTTTCAAGTCACATCTTAAATAGTTCCAATGGAAGAAAGAAAAAGATCCAAATTAGTATGTTTTGTTTGGTCACCAAGTTACAAAGTTCTACTAAGCAATCTACATAGATAATGGATAACAACCTATCAAGCACTATGCCATTATGGCTCTCATTGTATTGAGCATTAATGGAAAATTTTCATCAAAAAGGCAAAATTTTAACTTCATTTTGACTATGAATTCAATATATCTAGAGCATAATGATTTGTAGAGCATTCAAGCAATCTTGTGCAGAGTTTGCAATGAAAATTTTGACGAAGTTTTTCTCATCTTACCAAGTGATCATGGCACCCACCACCAACAGTAGCAAGACAAAGAAAGGATCGAAGATGTTGGTGTGAGGCGTTGAATGGAAGGCCTCGAATTTCAAACTGGTACTAACAATTACAGAATTACTCGACCGTAATGGAGCTCGATCTCAAATTCCACAAAAGGTACACCTTATAAATGATATTCATACTCATTTCAAATGTGTTGTGCAAGAAATTTGAACCCTAGAAATGGATAGTGCCTTAGGAGAATTGTGTGTGGATGGAACCCTTAAGCCCGAGCATAAACATCTAGAGGAGAAAGGCTTGACCCACATTCCACCCCTGCCAAATTTTTTTTAGATAAAATAGATTAGGTATATTTTGAGCCATGTGCATAATGGTTAGTTGTGTTTAGAACAACCAGTCTTGATAACGAAGAAAATGATTCTTAGAATCACAAGTCTTCCTATGCTCAATAAGGTTAAAGTTACCAAAACCCTAGGTCAGGATGAGCTACAGAAGAAAACCCTAGCTGAGTGAGATGGTAGAGGATTAAAGATTAGTAATGTATCTAATGTGGAACTTAGGTTTGGTATTCATATCATTGCACATAAGATATACAACTCTAGTTGACTGAATAGTGTGTCGTGTAAGGCTGTTGACCTAGCATACAAGGTTGTTAAGAAAAATTTGGAATATGATTTAGCAGATCTAATGTTGAAACAATTGAATAAGAACATGGAAAGCATCAGAACCTCCAAGAATAATCTGTGTAAATTTGGTTCTTTGTTAACTTGTTTGTTCTTTTATGTTCAACAGTTTTTCCCCTCTAAAGGATGAGTGGTATGGAGAAAGGACACTCTAGTTTTGTACCAAATTAATGAGTTTATTGCAGAAATGGGTGAGAATTTTGATAGTATAATGGACAACTATTTTGAAGTCTTTAAGGAGAAGATGAATAACAGGTTCCAAGTTCCACCAAAATTAGTTGAAGACTACAAGGATGATGTTTGTTTCATAGTTGACTATGACAGAGTGTACATTCAGGCAGTTAGGCCTAGAATAGCATGGGTGAAACCTCTTCCTTATGAGGTTAATATTGATGAAACAAAAGAGATAATTGAAGCCCTAGTGAATGATCCTATAGATCCAAAGATACCTATCTTTGGAACTTATGATGAAGCAAAGGCCAGAATAGAGCTTGAGATCAAGATCCCACAGACGATAAATAAAGGTAAGAGGAGGATTTCAAAACTAAAAACTGCAAGTGCCCTCTTATGCTTACTGAGGGCAAAGGTGAAGATGAGGAAGAATCTAAGGATGAAGAATAGGAATTAGAAAAGGAGGAAGACCCTATAAGAAAGAAAGGCAGTGTGATTATCACCAAGCCACCCAAGGCCTCCATAGCTATGTTTACAAGAAGATCCAAGAAGAAAGGAGGCAACAAAGTTATGTTTAGTAAGCCCCCTGTCACCTTCCAAGAAAGATTAGTGCAATTAGAAGAAGGTGCAGGTATTACAAACTTCAAAGCTTTAAAGTATGAAACTAGAACTAATACAAAGAAGATGTAGATTGAGGAGCTAGTGCTGACAAAGATGGGAAAATGGAAATATTCCCCGAATCAAATTGCCCCTCAAATTTCCAATGAGTTATTAGCAAGGTTAAAGCCTAGATGGGAATCAACTATGCAAACTACAAAGGCTATATATGAGCCATCTTTGAGATAGTTACTATCGAGTCTTACCAATGCTAAGGTTAAGGAAGCAATGAAGAAAAATGAAGATAAGATGAAGATAAGATTTCATACTTGTTTGATTTTGGTGAAAGATATTGAGCATGTAGTCAAGGATGCTACATCCATGTGGAAAAATGTTTATCATATAAACAGATCTTGTGAAAATCTAGTGGAAATCAATGATGATGATAGTGACAAGGATGAAGATAATGAAGAAGATAATACACCTTGTGTCACTACTGATGCTGAGGATTATTAGGCATTGATGAAGGATGGTGAAGAAGAGAAAGATGATGAAGCTAAAGAGGAAGATAGGGAAGAAGAAGGAGAAGAAGAAAATGATCTAGTTAGGATAGTTGCAAAAGTTATAGCCTCCCTTCCTCACTTTCCACCAAAAACTGCTACATCATCTAACATGGAGACAATTTTAACAAGTGTGATTGTAACCACAATAGATACATCATCTGCTCAATCACTCTTTCTCCCTCTTAGCTCTAGGTATCATTAATGAAAGTGTCTACCACTTCATCTATCAATCTTTCTTCATCAGCTCTCGAATCAGGAACATCAGCAGTAATTACAACATCCAATTCTACAATTTTTTCTACTTCAATTTTGCATATTCCAATAAGTGCTCCAATTGTAAGTACTTCCATCAGCATTCCACCTATAATTACTTCAATTTTGGGTAGTACATCAATTTGGGATTCTTCTAGTGCTCCAGTTAGCATTCCTTCAGTAGGCCCTATACAGGTTTTCACTGCAAGCCCTATTGTTTCTACCATTGTTTGTATTTCAAAATCCAAAGCAGTATTGTCAGAAGTTGAACCAAAGACACCACTTAAACTTCTAACCAGTGGAAAAGAAATTGATCAAGATATTGATTTGGATAAAGAAATTGAGATATCTAAGCTAGATTTTGATAATGCTACTATGGAATGAATGAGATTGGTCAACCAACTTCTTGAACAGAAGGCTAAACAAAAGCAGTTAAGAGAAGAAAGGGACAGAGAATTTTGAATCATAGAGAGTGCCAAGAATATCTTGACACAAGCTATAGGCATGGATGTTGATTCATCTCAGCATATTTCTTTATAGTTAGAAGAAGTAATAAATAAATTCAATGAGGACTCTACTAGCCAAGAAAAGTTGATAGAAAAAGCTGAGAAAAAGTTTGACAATAAAGTGCTTGAGCATATTGCTATTCATCAGGTAGAGCTTTCCTCAATTTTGGCTAACCTTGAAAATTCTTTTACAAATGTAACATCTCTTTTTGCTAAGCTATGTGATGTTACTGAGTATACAAAGGAGATAAAGGGAAAATTGAATAAGATAGATGAGGATATGAAGGACAGTGCTCAAAAGTTGTAGCTTGACCCCAGTTCAAGCTCTGCACATCACATGAGGGTCAGATTCCTATTAGACATGCAAGCTGAGTTGTTGAGAGAGGAAGCAAGGATCCGGTCTACACTAATAGACATCCAGAACATGATCCTTCTAATTATGGACACAATGTAGAAGCATCTTGCTTATTCAAAAACATTGATCCATGATAGCAATTTTTCAATTGTAGATCATATGGTTGAACTCTCAGTAGAAGTAGAAGTCACACTTCGAACCTGCAAAATTTTGCAAGAAAACTGGGATAAGACATTAGCTCTTATTCTAAAGGTACATTCTAAGTTTCTCTCACATTTTAGTGTCTCTGTATAAGTATGTTGTGTATAAATGTTTGGCATTACTGTCAAAAAGGGGGAGAAAGAGATATTTCTGGAGAGACATATGTACAGAATAAAAAGAGGAGAAACTTGTGCATAATAATAAAGAGGGAGAAATTAAGAAGAGATATTTGTATATACACTCTGCATGATATTATGATATGATATGTACATTGTATGGGGCAGATATGTGCAAATGTATATATAGAAAAATTACAAAGACAAATTTTGAAAAATCAAAGATCAAAATTGACATAACATTGTACATAAGTTTTGGCTAATAAGTGTTTTTGTCACTAATGCCAAAGGGGGAGATTGTTGGCATTAAGTTATGTTTGTCATTAGTGACAACACTTATTCATAATTCTATGTGGTTATTGAGTTCATCATTTAGTCTCCAGTGTTTGTTGAGCAATTCAGTAGTTACTAGGTTTCATAATTCACACCAAGCATTCCAGAGGTTATCGAGTGAAAATAGATAGTGTGAAGTCCAACAGTTATCACTGAGCAATCTAATTGTTACCAAGCTTCGCAGTGTCTACCAAGTCATCAGTTCTTGTGATGTGAAGCCAGTGTTAATCGAGTGATGAGATGAGTAGTGTTTACCAAGTGCAAGCAAGGTAAACATGGTATTCAATTCTTATCGAGTGACACTATATCTATCGAGTCTCCAAAGTTCATCGAGTTTGAAGCTATGTTGAGTGATTAGTATGGGTCGATTCTCTACTTCTACCAAATGCATGATGATACTGAGTAATACCATGGATGCCAAATATTAGAAGTTCACCTAGTTAGCTTTCAGAACTTGAGTTTTTACATTTGGGCCGACTTAGTAATATTTGTGTTAACTTGTGTTTTAGCCAACCTTGTAATTATGAGAATTGGGATGGTATATATGTAATGTATTTTTTCATACCCAAGTATGAAATAATGAAGGAAGCAAAGTAATGTTTTGAGAAGAGTGAATACGAATGTGAATCAACAGTAGAGATAGGTAGACATTAAGGTCAAATCAGGAGTAGTAAAGTTTTATCTATCACAAAGAGATGATCAACATTTCAAGGATCTAATCAACAATTTAGTTGTAAGTTAGATCTACTGTTTCATCCTAATAGGTGAATCAAACTCAAATCTTTTAATAGGGTAGACTTAACAGTCTTTTCTTTAAATCTCTTAACCAAGTGCATACTTCATTGTATGTTTGTAAAACCTCTAACAAGGTGGACCTAGTAGTCCTTATTGCTCCTAATAGGGCAGATCATTAGAAGTGATCATTGTAAGCCTTAATAGGCCAACTTTATACTACAATATTGAAGTTTTGTGTGTATCATCCCACCCCAGTCTTACTTTCTATTTGGAAGGTTTTTGGGTAACCAAATATTGTGTTCATGTGCCATGAATGTTTATCTTTTAGTTTCTCATGCATGCAGTAGATTAGATCAATTAATGGTGAATGGATTATGTTGTTAAGTGCTGAATTTGTCAAAAGTTTTTGAGGTTATTGATTCACCCCTCCCCTCTCAGTAACCTAGCTAGTCTTGATTATTTCCAACAAGCACATCATCTGATGAAATGATTCAAAAATTGTCAAATGAGTTGGTAGCAGTAAAAAGGCAATAACCCGAATTCAATAATTCCTACTAGCAGAATTATCAAAATTTTCCAGGAAGGAACAATGATGGAAGATTTTTGCAGCTCACAGGCTCACAATCCAAGTTGCCAATTGAAGTAGAACCAAAGAAAGGAAATATGCGTGTCTTTCATTTGAAAATGGATCATGATGGTGAGAGCTGTTTGAAAACTGCTCGTATGATGCAGTTATTATCCACCAATGAGTTGAATACTGCAACTCCTTGTTCAGAGTCAGATTCATACTCTAATGGAAACTCTAGAAATTTATTTTTGGAATATGAGTTAGATTCTGAACCAAAAGGCAAATGTTATGCGACCATTGATGGAACTTCATATATAGTGCTTACTCGAGGTCAAAGGCTAAAGAATCAATCCTCCAATCATCCTCACAGGAATGATTCCAGTCCCTCAACAAATAATATTCATGTTGATCAGTGAGCATCAAATTCTCAAATGGGTAAGGAAAAAATGCATTTTGATTTGATTCAATTATGTGAAGAATCAAAAATCCAAATTTCCCCTATAGATTATTTGAAGTCTCACCCCTTTGAGTTGAAAAGACTGGTAGATCGTTGTAAAGGGAATACTTCAGATTTAAATCATAATGTGACTATTGAAGAAGGAGATGAAACCTTGACATCTACCCTGTTTAATCAAGAGGATTCTACTATTTTAGCAACCTCTCTTGGGCAAAAATCTAACTTGTTCTATATTTCATTGTATATCAATGGACGCAAACTAAGCAATTGCATAATAGATTTAGGTGCATAAGACAACGTTATGCCTTATTCTATAGCTAAAGCCTTAGGTCTCAACCTTACTAAGGTGCATGGAAGATGTTATTCTATGGATGCCAAACAGGTTCCTTTGCTCGGGAAAATTAAAGATGCTCATGTGGCCTTAGCTTCAAATCCAGAAAAGAAACTCTTATTGATAATTCTAGTGGCAGATATTCTGGCAAGCTATGGACTTCTCTTAAGTAGGAGTTTTTGCTGATACTTAGGAGGAGAAATAAAACTAGACTGGTCTCAAGCAGTCATAGCTATAGGGAATAAGAAAGTCAAATTAGAACTTGAAGAAAAGGAAAAATTTATTGTCTTAAAATTAGATGATCCTAAAGCTCAGATCCTTTATCAAGAGTTGGAGTTTAGCAATTACATATTATTTACTGAAGAGGCTCTAGATAAACAAAGAAATGAAAATCTAAGTGAACGAATTCCCAATGAGGAAAAAGATTTAATAGGCATATGGACACTAGAATTTGATAGAAGTTCTTCTTCTTCAAGATCTGGTGCAAGTGTAGTGTTAATACCCCCTAAGGGAGAGCTTAAACCCATGGCCTTCAAATTGGAGTTTGGGAATACAAATAATACTTTAGAGTATGAGGCCTTACTACTAGGGATAATGACAACAAAAGAAAAGGGAACGAAGATCCTGAAAGCTCAAGGTGATGCAGAGCTTATTGTAAGATAAATGAAAGGGAAATACTCTATGAAGAATCACAAGTTGAAGAATTATAGAAACAAAATTTGGGACGAAATAGAAGGCCTAGATGCATTTTCTATTAAAGCAATACCAAGGGAGATGAACAACAAAGCTAATTCCTTAGCGGTTTCTACTTCTCTACTATTACCTCATCTAGAGTTCAAAGATAAGAATTACTAAATCGAGATTGTATATCAAGCCTCTGTTCCAGATAATATAGAATCTTGGCAAGTTTTTGAAGATGACAAGAGCTTGCAATTGTTCTTAGAAAATGACAAGGCTACTTCTAAACATTAGTCTAATGAAGGTAATAATGAAGACTCTAATCACAAGCTAAAAGAAAATTAGACGGGTGAAATCCAATTATGAGGTAATATCATTCCCCCATATTTTATGTCTTTGGAAAAATTGTTTAATAGACATGATGCCTACATAAAGAAAAATAGGGTGGAACCACTGGTGAGTATGAAGGAGTAAATATTGGTGATGCCTATAATCCTAAAATGATAAATATTGGTAAGTGATGTTCACTAGAAGAGAAAGAAGCCGCTACGCTACTTTTTATAGAATACCAAGATGTATTCACCTGGACTTATGAAGATTTGAAAAGCTATAGAGGCGAGAAGATAAAACATCAGATTCCCCTCAAACCTGATGGAGTCCCTTTCCGCCAGAAACAAAGGAATTATAATCCTAAGGTAGAAGATGTTGTATTTTAGGAAGTAGATAAAATGTTGAAAGCAAGAATCACCTATCCCATCCATCACTCCACTTCGGTAGCTAATATAGTACTAGTAAGAAAGAAGAACGGAGAAATAAGGATCTGCGTTGATTTCTATAATTTGAACCAAGCATCTGTAAAGATAATTTTTCTATCCCCAATATGGATTACTTACTAAAAATAATGGTTGGATCTGAAATGACGTCCATGCTTGACGGGTTCTCAGGTTACAATCATATTGAAGTAGAAGAGGAGGACCAACATAAGAAAACATTCACCACTCCTTGGGGTACATTTTCATATCACAAAATGCCCTTTGGGCTCATCAATGCTGGCGCCACATTTCAAAGGTGTATGAGTAAAATGTTTGCTGATCTAAAGGATCAGATTATAGTTATATATCTGGACAACCTCACCATGTTTTTGAGAAAGAAGAAAGATCACATAGAAGATTTGAAGAAAGTCTTACAAAGATGTTGAGAACATGGAATCTTGCTCAATCCAAAAAAATCCATTTTTTGTGTGACAGAGGGAAAGCTCCTTGGTTACATAGTTTCTAAGAGGGTGTTAGAATTGATCCTAAATGAGTTGAGGCCATTCCAAGATTGAGCCTGCCATCAAATAAAACAAGAGTTAAATCATTCTTCAGGCAAGTGAATTTCCTCAAAAGGTGTACCAAATTTTGTAGAAACCACTAAGTGTATTGTGGAAATGATGAAAAGAAATTTAAAATTCAAATGGAATGAGGTGGGAAAATAGGCCTTTTAGAATATAAAAACTACTATTGCTAATGCTCCAGTATTATGTCACCCTAATTATAAGTGAGATTACATCATCTACTGTTATGCTTCTGAACACACTTTATCGACAATACTTATGCAAGATAGTAATGAAGGGATACAAGCCCCAATAGCTTTCATGAGCATGCCGCTAAAAAATCATGAATTGAAGTACTCACAAATTGAGAAACATGCTTTTGCAGTAGTCAAAGCACTTAAATTTTTTTGATTTTACATCTTGCATTCACATTCTGTTGTTTATGTCCCAGATGTAGCAGTAAAAAGTGTGTTAACACAACAAGATGTAGGGTGTAATGTTAGAGGAACATGGATAGTAAAGACACAAGAGTATGATATAGCAATTAAACCTACCAAGCTAGTAAGGGGTAATGCCTTGTGCAAGGCGATTGCAAAAAACAAGATCACTAAAGAATTAGAAGAATGGGGAGAAAAGCAACTAGTTTTGGCTGTATGTCTTTATGATCCATGGTTTGAGAATATTACTTATCTGCTAACATATGGAGAATGTCTAGAGGGCCTAACTATAAGACAAAGGAGGGATCTTAAATTGAAAGCAGCTAAGTATGTAATTTGGGATGGTAAATTGTTTAAAAAAGCCATAGATGACACTTTCCTTAGATGTGTGGACAAACAACAACAAGAAAAGTTGTTGAAAACATTTCATGATGAAGCCTATGGAGGGCATTTTTCATCTTCAGTCATGGCTTTCAAAATATTAACATAGTACTATTACTAGCCCATAATGTTCAAGGATGCCTATACTTGGGTGGAAAAATGTGAAAATGTAAGATGTTCATCGGGCATCCCCAATTAGCCACTCTATTGTTAAGACTTGTCATCATCGAGGGACCTTTTCAACAATGGGGTCTTGATTTCATTGGTCTGATTAATCCAACATCCGGTGTCGATCACTAGTATGTGATAACTACGACTGATTACTTCATTAAGTGGGTGGAAGCCAAAGCGACTAAGAAAACTACTTCTAAAGTAGTATGAAAATTCATTAACGAAAATATACTGGTTAAGTTTGGTGTTCCCATCAAATTAGTGATGGACAACACAACCTATTTTCTCTTCAATTGAGATTACCAATTTTTGCTTTGAGTATGGGATTACAGTCAGTCATTTGTTTGATTATTTCCCACAAGGAAATCATCAAGCCAAGTCTAGTAACAAGAATTTGATAAATATTATTAAGAAATTGGTGTTAGATAATCAAAAGACTTGGCACAAGAAAATTCACGAGGCACTATAGGCAGATAGAGTAACATCTAAGAGGGAAATTGGCATATCTCCTTTTGAATTAGTCTATGGAACTAAGGCTAATCTCCCATTACCTTTGGAATTGACTACAAAAAAACTGAGAACAATGATTGAAGATGATATTTATAAAGATGGTTTAGAAAAGAGGATTTTGTACTTGAGCAAGCTTGAAGAGGAAAGAGAAGAAATCGTGGATCACATCACACATCACTAGATGCGAGTAAAGAATCTATTTGATAAGAAGGCAAGAGCACAAAAATTCATGGTAGGAGACAGTGTGTTACTCTGGAATAAGTGAAGTGCTCCAAAGGGAATGCATAAAAAGTTTGACACCTTGTGGAAATGTCCATTCATAATTCATCAGGCATTCAAGAATAATTCTTTCAAATTGGCTTATCAAGATGGTGAAGTGTTGCCTTTGACCTATAATGGTTAGGATCTAAAGCTTTATCAAATTTCAAACTGAGAACATGTAACACTTGTATTGTATTATAGTTATGTTTAGTTCCTTTCTATGTTTTCCTATTTAGTTTTCCTTCCTTGCCTTTGTTTCCCTATTTTTCCTTGTTTTAGTTTTGTTGTGTTGCCACCTTTAATTTTTGTGAAACTAGAGATTTTGAGTTCCTTGCTTGGGTATAGTCTACACAAGTCCCCAGTTAGAGACAACTATTGCCCCACTTTTCACCCTATAACTATTTTTCAAAAGTGGAAAATTTTGTGTCGTAGTTAAGCCTAGGTATGTCTGGGTCTAGTTTTAATTCCCCTAAGGTGAAAAGAGTCTCCATTGGATTTTCTATCTTTCCCATCTCCCACATTTCATGGCCAATCATTATCCTTGATGTTGTGAGTTATGAGTAGCTTAGTACCTAATTCGATGGGGATTCTTGCAACATGCAAAGGTTATTCACAAAGCTGGGCTTGTTCGTAGCTTATCATGTTTTCAATGAAAGAAGGAAGCTTGCAGAAAATTGAGCATCACCTTCTCCTCGACAGGTTTTCAACCCATGAAGGCAATTTTTTGCAAAGAGCAATAAATGATGCTTACGAGCCTATTTAAGAAGATAATGAGCTATTTTATGGAAAATCCCTATTTTCATTACAATATTCTACCTTGGGAAAAATTCATGATTCATCACAATGCTCAAAATCGTCTTAAGTGGAACACTCAAAAATGGCTTCTCCTTGACAAGCTTTTGACCCATGAAGTCCGTTTTCCACCAAAGGCAATTATAAAGGAAAGGAAAAAGGAAATGGGCCCCTTTTCAACTTTCATAGTCCTTTCAAGATTTTTCTAACCCAAAGGAAATATTAACTCAAAGGATAAAGTTTAAAGGAAAGCCTAGGAAGAAAAATAAGAATTGTCTTCTCCTCAACGAGTTTTCAACACATAAGGATGATTTTCCGCATTCAAGAGAAAATCAACTTTGTAAATAGATTGGGCCCAAAAATTACACATAAAACATCTTAAGATGATAATGGAAATAATCTAACCATTGCGAGAAAGGTATACTGAATTAGGCAGATATTTCCTTAAGGGGTACTCTATTCATAATTCTCCGAAACTTAAGGGGAAATGAAAAAGTAAGTATGAAAGAAAGGTTATTGTTGGGCCAACATAAATAGTGAAAAGACACCAAAATATCTGTTAGAGCTCCCACATTTACTATTTCAATGGATTTATCCTTTAATTCATTCGTGTGGCGTGAATCCTGAAAATCAATGGATGAATTGAGACTCTTATATAGGTGGAAACATAATAGTTATTCAAACTACCACTTTTTCTTGAACTATTATTCTATTAAATTGCACAACGCTTTCAAATAGAATGTATTTTCAAATTCAATATCATGTTCTTCATCTACATTCAAAATTTCAATTTACTTTATTCTCAGACAGAATGACAACCAAATTTGCGGGTTTTGATGGGCTAAATGGAATCAAGTCCACATTGTAGAATTTCATAGATAATTCACTCCATTTTTATGATATGCAAAATTTCCAAAGGAGACTGAAGTTGGAGCTGATTCATCCCATAACTGAGAAGCTCCAAGGAAGTGGACTAGTAGAGGCAATTAGTTTCTTGATAGTAGTCCAAGCTCCAGAATTGATTTATGAATGCATAAATCACTAAAATCTGGATACCAGACATATTGTGTTACCTGATCATACAATATTAATCTCCATTGATAGAAAAACTATTGTGAATTGCCTCCAAGTTCTAGAATAGGAGGAGTTTTCAGACTTGATAGTAAGAGGAGTAGTCTCTAAGTTCTTCGCAAAGAAGATGGTGGGGAGGAAGGAAATTATGCAGTCCTGGTTTCAAAGGCCACGAAGTGCCAAGAGTAAGGTCCCCAAAACTCTATTTGGTACTAATCTCAAACCTTATATTGTAGACATTCTGGTTCTCCTACATAGATTGAAAGGTGAGGTAGAAGCTTTAATTTTTGTTGAACAATATTTCTTTCTGGTACAAGTTATTTGTTTAGATACACAATATATTGATTGGGCCCATGAGGTAAGTGAAAATCTATCTAGGGCTCTCAGTGCCACAAATTTCTACAACTCTTTTTATATGTCTTCCTTTCTGATTTACATGTTAGCATCTCTATAGTTATGGCTAGGCCTTCCAAGAATAGAACACTTTCATGATGATGTGAAGTGTTATGAGTTCTATCCATGTTTTCAATTGCAAAATAGTTATGCAGAGTATGTCAATGTTAATGATGCATTCACAATGAGAATTTGCAGGGAATTCCAAGGATGCCCAGAGAGGAGATTCAATCTAGAGGTAATGGCAGTTATTAGTCAATTTGGAAGCTATTTTATCTAGTTCTCATCTTTCTCATATTTATGTCTTGTAGCTTTCGATGGATTCCCCTTGAACCTACCTGGGTATCCGAGCAACATGATCGTGCTGATAGAGATTGTGAGGCAGGCAGTCTAGGTGAATGTGCTAAACGAAAGCTTGAAGAAAAAGGGATATGAATTCCCTATGAAAGTAGGAGCTTTCAATTGTGAGTCTCGATCTGATTCAAAGAATATGCTCAAAGTGTTCGAGATGAAATACAAATTGGAGATGTATGAGGTCTTGAGACCTATGTTTGATCCGAATGGATATGCTAGGGAGGTGTTACAGATTGGGAGTGTGATCAAACACACCACCACGGTTGAAGATTATTAGGCAGACTGTAAAGATGAATTTGAAAGTCGAGATTGTGCTTTTTCCAAGCTCACAGTGGAGAAAATAAAAACATATAATATCAATCTTAATGTTGAAGGATTGGAGGATGATGGGAAATATATGTATAGTAATACATATTTGACTAAGTTAAGAAACACTCCTATCAATTAGGAGCCTTATGAGGGTGTTGAGGAAGATTTAGACACTATGATGGCCCGAATGATCAAAAGAATTGGGAAATGGGTCAAATGGTCAACCAAAAGAAGTTGGAGTATAGGCACAACCACTCAAGCTTCTCCAGCAGCTATAACTCCCTCTTCCTCCCAGAGTGTTACACTAGGTGTAACACTAGCTATCAATCAAGGAATAGCTCAACCTTCAGGAGGAGGTGACCAACCTCCAGATAAGAGCATTCCCATAGCTAAGACTTGTAATGATGGCTCCCTCTCAGTTATTGGAACCCAAATTGATACTGAGGAGAAGAAGATAGAAGAGCCAAAGGATAATGTTGTTAGCTCAATTCCCTCTTCTCATGTTACACCAGTCCCCTCTCCTCATGTCACCCTAGTTCCCTCACCTCATCATAGCCCAGTTTTGCCAGTAAGTGCCACACTTCTACAACCAAGTGGCTCCCTAGTGCAGATAGTAGATTTGGGAGATGGAAAGAGCAGTAGCAGTGAATCTATTGAATCTAATGAGGTAACAAAGAAAACCTTAGAGGTGGAGAAAGGCCAAAAATCTACTAGGCTGATTTCTCAAGCCCCGAAGAATCTCTTCTCTTCAATTGCGATGACAATCACTCCAATCAGGAAGAAGATATTTAGCATAGAAGCACTTGGGATAGCCTCCAAGGTGATAGGCACTGATTCCTGGTTAGAGGATACTCTAGAGAGAAAGAGAAAAAGAAAGGATGAAAGTGCCCCTGCCAAGGATACCATATCCCTTTTAGTTCATTCTGGATCTACATTAACCAAGGTGAAGAAGTAGAAAACCTTTTTTATACTTGGGCAAGATATAGAAATAGGACACCTAACAATGGAGATAGCCAAGCCCAAAAAAGAAGGAATAATTGAAGATATGACTACTGATGATTTTACTATGCACACGGTGGACCTTGGAGAGGCCAAATATGACACCAAGGTTGGCTTGTGGAAGTCAACCACTGAAGTAATTGAGGGACAATTACAAAACTTGAAGTTGTCAAAAGTTAGGATGAAGGCTGAGATAGAAGAGTTGAATAGATTCATCAGACAATTGGCCACTCCATTGGCAACTATCTCTAGAGTACCAGTAATAAGAAATCCTACTGCTACCAAAGTTCAAGCCCTTATCTCTCAACTTCCAGAAGATAGGCACTTCGGCCAAATTGGCAAAGACTAGACTGGAAAGCTCAAGATAGAGGGAGTCTCTGTTATAGAACAAATTAACAATGTTATCTTAAGATTAGAAATAGAGAAGGATAACATCTTAGCAAATAGTAGTACTTTGGCTAGAGAAAGAGCGAAAAGCGATGATTGTATCTCTCTACTAAAAATGATCATTCAAATGAAGGCAAAGGAAGTCGTTGAAGCAAAAATCTTGCCAAAGGGAGACAAACCTCTATTCAAATGGCTTCAGAGCATGTAGTTCAAGTCAGAAATGATCTTATTAGTAGAAAAAGGACTTAAGAAAATAGAGGATAAAGTGAAAAAGACCCAAGACAGAGGATTTGAACCCATAAGGGGACTACATACAAATTCATAGACTAGTGGTCAAGGGAAAGAACTCATTGGGATAAACATCATGAAAGAGAATTTCTCCAAATTCTTAGATAGTCTGATTGATGTATCTTCTAGTAATCAAAATAGAGTTGCAAAACTCCAAAAACTCAATGGATGCATACACATGGCCATAGAGGAATTGCCGAATCAATTGAATGCTATGAAGTAGTTATCCAGGGAGCATTATAAGTGGCTCTTGAGATACACCAACATACACATGCCTAGGCATGAAGAGCTAATCCCAATCATAGTTGTTGCAAAGGCCTATAGAATGAAAGTAGAAAAGGGGAAGAAGATGAAGTGATTCACATTTTGCCCCCTTTTTCCTTTATTATGTAATTATTGCAATATGACAAACTGGTTTCTTGCCATTTGTCATTCTTTAAGGAGATGAACCGATTGAACTTCTATTATAACGGTCATCTCAAAATCCTATATGTATGAAATTGAAAGATTAATAAAAGTTCAGAAAATTTTCAATGTGAAGTACTTGATGTTGTAGAGTCAATTGAATGGTATTTTGTATCAACTATGTTCTGTTCCATTTCTACTAGTTGTTAGATATATGTTTTCTCTTTTACCTAGATTGAAGCAAGGAAAGAATAGAGTTTCATTCCCCTATTTTCAAGATAGTGAAT